>VYVB01000591.1:0-113181 GCA_009761775.1 Ficus carica
ATAAGCATTTCGTATGAAATGAGATGCATAACAACCCCATAAAGTGAGTGAAATCAAGGAAAATTTTAAACCAAGACATGACTAAATTATCAAAATGAGTAAAATTCCACCACTAACTATCATGAATCGATCAAAGCGTGTTTGAACCTTCGGGCGAAAAACGACTGCTATAAAGTTTTCTCCGTGACAAAGAATCTTTTCACACTTAAGCTAATTTCTGGTTTTAAAAATGAACTCAGAGAATGAAGGTTGGGTCATGGAATTATAAGAAATTTCACACACCATAAAAAGAATTAGTTAAAAAAAAAAAACAAGCTACTCTGTAAATAACTTCTTGTTGTTGGATACATTCAACTTTCCAGCTCTTTTAACGTTAAAGCATTGGTAAAGTAAGTTGGTCGTTGCAAGAATTACTAATGAATTTGGCTAATTTTATCTTCTAGGAACCATCATGATTCAGTACCGTCAAACTTGTGAATTGGGCAATAAATGGAAAACAAAAAGGGTTAATTTCACTAATAGTATTTATGGAATAAATTATATTAAATATAGCACCACTTTTTTTTTTCCCTTCAGTTCTAGCACTACCACGTCTGTTTTGTGGGGCCCACCAACATTAAATGTATGCCAAAGGTCAGGTTTACCCTCATCTCCCTCGCATGCCCCAAAAAAATTTCCAAACCAGCATCTACAGTGTTTTAGAGAGAGAAATTGAAATCTAGAGAGAAAGAGTTGCAACCCGCCGGAACCGCTCGGAAACCACCACGAAATCCCTCTATAAACCGCTTGGAAGTCTGTGAACGTCGGAAAATCTTCAAAAACTACACATGTCGAAAGCCACGAAATTGACTGAGAAAAACTACATAAAGTTAGTATTTTTATCTGATTTTATAACATAAAATTTAGTGTTTTGGTTTATATATTATATTTGGATGGTCATAACAGTTATGACCTCTTTCTATATCGTGAACAAGAGTAACGGTCACAACTATTATGACCGGATGGTCATAACAGTTATTGTAATAACTAAATTTTCACGACCTTACGTTTTCTTGTAAAGAAACTTGTGCTATGTTCTGAAGGTACTCATGAAAATCTAAGATGAGTTTTTATTTGAAAATTTTAAGTTCTCATGATGAGACTTAAAAATGATTGCTTAACCAAGTATGTATCATTTTGAGTAAGAAGGGTAGAAAACTTCACGATTTCATGGTATTGCATGGTGGTCAAAGTTGACCTAAAAGTCAACGGTTGACTAGAAAAGTCAACCATATGATGATACTGTTTTATGGTCAAGCAGTATGGAAAATATACTGCGAAAAACCATTTTACGGACAAGATAACAAGATTAAGATTTAAAATCACCTTAGAAAAATCAAGCACATAAATTAGGGTATCTTGGGCCAAAGGGCTTCAAATTATAAGAAAATTTTTAGGCAGTCAAATTTTACACAGATAAATTTTGGACTGCGTAGGAGCATAACAGTATTGTGTGCTAGTGAGCACAGTACTAGAAATATCTGTATTGACATTAAAGTGAACTACATTTAAAGAAAAAAGGCCAAACAAGCCCTAATGGTGATTACCTCATCACCTTTTGATTAATGACATCATATTGAGAATTAAGAAAAAAATTGAATAATCTTGGACTCTTCTAGAGCATGAGGTGGCCGGATTTCTTGGGGTCAAAATAGAATTAATTTTGTCCCAAGGACTTGTAGGAAAAAGGTGAACCAAAGTTAATTGCAAAGAAGTCCAAAATTTCACCTATAAATAGGCCGCCGGGGGGGGGGCCGATTTTGGCTGAAAAAATTGGGAAAAAGTAGCCAAATTCTTGCCAAATTCTCTCTCAAAATCCGAAATCTTAGGGAGAGCAAGAACCAAGAGTGTTTAGGGTGATAGGATAGTTAGATTTTTGGTGTGGAACCAACAAAAATTGGAAGAAAAATTTGAAACCCATTTGTGGCTCTAGGGCCGGTTGTGGAAGGAAGAGAAAGGGAGGAGAAGAAGAGTTGGAGTGGCCGGATTTTGTGTGTTGGAGTGGCCGGAAATCCAGAGCAAGGGTGGTGGAGAAAAATTTTGGAGCCAAGCAAGCAAAAGGGGCCGGTTTGGTGGAGACAAAGGGAAGGTGGGAAAAGCAAGTAAATCCTAGCCAAACCCTTGAACCAAATTGAGGTAATTTCTTTTAAAGCCCTAAGTTTCTCAATTTAAGTCTTGATTGAGGAATTTAAGTGTATTTCCCCTAAGTTTGTAAGAGCATAAGCTCAAATTTAAGTTATGCCTAGGTTAAATCTAGAATTGTGCTTGATTTGAGTTAGGGTGGTTTGATTTCCTTTTATGAGGTTGCATGGCTAAATGTTTAGATTACATGCCTAGTTATGTGTGATTGCATGATGGATGAACAATTATATGTCCCCACAATGTGCCAAGCATGATGGATATGTGTATGTTAGGTTGCTAGAAATATGTTATGAATGATTTGTGCAACCTAAAATCAAGCAAACCATAATTGGTGTAATTTAAGCAATAAATTGCATGGGTTTGATTGATAATGTGTTTAAAGAAAATTTATGTTAGAAAGACGTTGTGTGACTGATTTTAGGCTCCTGATTTGGTCGGTTGAGGTAGTGTGCTCGAAGTAGGACGCAAAACAAATTTAAAACCAAAAGCTGCCATTTTCGGGTGAAACTGGCCAGTTTCTGGAAAATCAGATTTTGGGGCCTTTAGAGGCCGAATTTGAGAAAACTTAAAACATAAAAGTTGTTCAAAACAGTTTTTCCTATGGGACAACATAGACAGTTTTCCAAAATAAGGCTCCAAAGGCCTTCGTTTTCATGAAAACCCGAGACTGACGTGCCCAGACTTCATACACGTCCAGTCGAGTTTCAAGGGGGAAAACGAAAGGGTTAGAGGCAGAACTGGGTTTTTTATAAAACATGAAAGTTCTAGGATTTTTCGAAAACCAAAACTTATATGAAGATAACTTTTTCAAATTCAGTATGGATTTTAAATTAAACAGGGTTAATAAAAACTTTGCATGAAACAGTAAATTCCTGTACAGGATTTTTTTGAAAATCAATACAGGAAAACGGTATTTTATGCAAAAAAAACTGATAAATTGACTATGAAAGACTGTTCCAAAGGCAGTCTCCAACACTTTATTATTTTTATGAATATTACTCAAAAATTACAATTTTTCATAAGATTGAGCAAGGGATTTTTAAAGATTAAGTTTTTCAAAAAAGAAAAGAAAATGGGTTTGTAGACCAAAGTTAAGTTTTAACTTGAGCCAGTTAAGTTTTTAAACTCAAGGGTAATTTAAGGTAACCCAATAAGATATTATACAGTTAAGGGTAGGGACATATAAGTGTTGGTTGTATTACCAACAGTTTTAATACTTACCTATGTCCTTTATTATAGCAGAAGATAACCTGCTGAGGTGTCCTGATTTGAATCAGCCCATTATCGGATATAGCAAACAAGGTAAGTACAACTCCGCCTATAGCATAGGCTTTTGGGTTGTAACATGGTGTATGATACAATGTATGTTATGTGCTATGAATTGAAATATCAAGTAGATGGCATGACTAAGATATGATTACAAGTTATATTCATGTGACATCATGAAGCATGCTCACAAATAATAAGAACAAGGACAAGATGACAAATAAGTATGATGGCAAGCGAACTTGCCTGTGACGTACCGACCCGTCCAAGGTCGGGTAGGACTGTGGATTGAGTTGGAAATGGATTGGCCGCCCCAACCACTCCATAGTTGCGCGCCCGGTACGATCACTCATGAGAAAGGGCCCACAAGCAAGTTAAGGAATGAAAGTATGTTAAGAAGACATGATAAAATAAGCATAATAAATCATAATTGGAGCATGCATGATTAGAATATGTTATGATATGCTATGTTAAGTTTATAATTGATTGAGTTGCGGATAATATAGTTGTACTTGCTGAGCGAAAGCTCACGTCTTACGTCTATGCTGTAGGTAAACAACCTACTGGCGATTTTTGATACAAGATGGTGGAGTTGGCGGGGCAACTGTGAAACAAGGGATAAGCCGCTACGTCTTCTGTAAATTCATGTTTAATATTTTATGTTCATATTATTCCAAACAGTACTCCTATAGTAGAAAAAAAAAAATTTCCGCTATAATTGTTAAGTAGATAAGTATGTAAGACAAGTAAGCACGTATATATGTACGGTAACGGTCCGTGCTAGACGGGTCGTTACAGTTATGATCTCTCTCCATATAGTAAACTAGAGTAACGGTCATAACAGTTATAACCGCTACTCTATACTGTGAACAAGAGTAACGGTCTTAATCGTTATGACCGCTACTCTATACGGTCATAACGGTATAGAGTAGCGGTCATAACCGTTATGACCACCCGGTCATAACGGTTATGATCACTACTCTATATAGTGACGGTCATAACGGTTATGATCGTTACTCCAGTTCACTATATAGAGTAGCGGTCATAACCGTTATGACCACACGGTCATAACGGTTATGACCGTTACTCTTGTTCACGGTATAGAGTAGCGGTCATAACCGTTATGACCGTTTCTCTTGTTCACGGTATAGAGTCGCGGTCATAACCGTTATGACCGTTACTCTAGTTCACTATATGGAGAGAGGTCATAACTGTAACGACCCGCCTAGCACAGGCCGTTACCGTACATACATACATATCGTATATTTCGTACTTACTTATTTTATGTAAACAGCGGAAATTTTTTTTTTTTATACAGTGTGACACACACACGAAGTCGTACGTAAGATATAACAAATATTAATTAAAGTCGTTTGGCGTATCTTAACTTAACTTAAAAAGCATAAATAAAATAAATTCAAAACGCGTAGCGGTTCTATAATTCCCACGGTTCACAGTCCGCCAAGCCTCGCCCCTCCATCTTGTATCAGCAATTGCTAGCAGGTTGTTTACCTACAGCATAGACGTAAGACAGTGAGCTTTCGCTCAGCAAGTACAACTGTCCTATACCGCGACACAATACAATAAGACACACATACATACATAACTTAATCATTGCATAATATCATATAGCTTAACATAACAGAACATAAAGTAACTTATCCTACATATGCATGAGCCATTTATGCTTTCTTATGCTTTCTTATCATTCATAACTTGCTTTCTTAGCTTATCTTAACATATGGGCCCCATAGGTGTCAATACCGGGCGCGCAACTATGAATTGGTTGGGGCGGCCAGTCCATTTCCAACACAATCCATAGTCCAACCCGACCTAACGCGGGTCGGTACGACACAGGCAACTTGTTTGCCATCATGACATTCTTTATCTTGTACTTAATCTCATTCTTAGTTAATTAGTGAACATGCTTCGTGATGTTCCACATAATTAAATCATAGCATATTTTAATCCTAACATGTTTCTTACATTTTTCATAACACTTTCCTTAGCATAATACATTTTACTTTTCATAACATGTTTCATGACATTTCATAAAGCATAGCATATAATCATAACATTTTGTAACATTTCCTAAATCCTAACATATAACTTTTATAGCACATTTAACATGTAACACTTCATCACCCATAGCACTTAACAATTTCATACTTAGGCAAGTATACACAACAAAGCCTATGCTGCAGGCGGAGTTGTACTTACCTTGTTCGTGTATGTTGTGTCCAAAGTTGAGCTGACCCTCGTCAGGACACTGTCGGATATTATATTCTGTAATAGAACAGAAGTAAGGGTTAGAAATGTTGGTAGTATAACCAACACTCTTATATAACCTTAGTTATATGCCCTTACTTATTTTTACATTATCCTACTTGGTTACATTAAGTAACCCTAGGGTTTAAATCTATTCTAACCGGATTATTTTTAACTTAGGTTTCAAAATCTTATTTCCTTAGAAAAGAAAACCTTAGGTTTAAGTATAAAAATCCTTTTGTTTAACTTTGAAAACTAAAAATCTTAAAATGAGACGTATAAAATTATTGACTATTGGAAACTGCCTTTGGAACAGTTTCACAATGTCAATTATTAGTGTAACTGCGAAATTATCCTTTTTCTGTGTTGATTTTAGAAATCCTGTACAGGATTTTCCATATTTCCTGTACCGTTTTCGAAATCCATTTTCATTTTAAAAATCAAAGCTGATTCTGAACAACTTGTCTTCACAAAAGTTTTAGATATTAAAAATTTCTACAACTTTCGTGTTTAGGTAAAACCTAGTTCGGACGTTTTCTTTGTCAAACACCCTGTGGAACCAAACCTGGCCGTGCAGGGGTCCTGGTCACTTCAGGCTCGGGTTTTGTTGAAAACAGAGGCCATTGGAGCCTCATTTTGCAAATCCGTCCGCGTTTTCCACTAGGAAAAATTCTTCTTAACAACTTTTGTGTTTTGAGTTTTTCCAGATTCGGCCTCTAAAGGCCTCAAAAACTGTTTTTCCCGAAACTGGCCAATTCTACCCGAGTTGTCAGTTTTCGGTTTCAATTTCCGTTTACGTCCTATAACGTTCACCCTACCTCAACCGAACTCAGCGGGAGCCTAAATCAGTCATGCATCACGTTTCTAACGTCCAATTTTCAACATGCAAGCCAATATTAAAATCATACAACCAATCATAAAACCCTAATCAATAACACAAGCACCTAACATGCATATTCTTTGCAACCACCAACAAACCCTAATCTATCAAGCACAACCCTAAATTTTTAAACTAAAGCAGCAATAACAATGAGCTTAAGCTCTTACAAACCTTGCTTAAAAATACATTTAAATTTCTCAAATGAAATTTAAATGGAAAGCTTAAAGGTTTAGTAAATTTTTACCTCACTTTTGGTCCAATTTGGACTTGGATTTCTTCCCCTTTTTCCTTTCACTAGCTGCTGACCTTGCTTGGCTAATGGGGTCCAAATTTTTCCAGCCTTCCTTCCCTTGAATTCCGGCCACCAACTTGCTCAAAAATTCCGGCCAAATGCTCCAAAATCCGGCCAAAATCTTGGCTTGGTTTTCCTTGCTTTCTCCTCCCTATAACCGGCCTTCTTGGCCAAGATGAGCACCAAAATTTTTCTTGGGTTCTTGGTTGGTATCCTAGATGAAATTGCAGACTTTCAAATCCCTAAATCACCTCTTAGATTCACCTTTTCTCTCTTGCCTTAGCCTTGCTCCACAACCGGCCACTCCTAGGAAATTGGGTGCCAAAATTTCCAAACTTTTTTCCTTGCTTTCCCTTCACAAAAACCAACCCTCTCACTCTCTATTTCCTAGATCTTGGCTGAAATTCCACTCCTTTCTTCACTCCCTCAAATCCGGTTTGCTCAAGGAAGAAAATGGCAAGAGTTTAGTTGTCTTTTCTAATTTTTTTGATTTATGAACACCTCTATTTATAGAGGTTTGGAAGTCTTAAAAATTGCACAATTTGGTTCTTCAAATTTTCTGCAATCAGCCTTAACCCCCCTCCTACAGCTGGCCGGCCACCAAGCTGAGAAACAAACACATTACTTTCCAAAATTTTTTTTTTCATTAATAAAGCTAATGATGTAATAATAATAAAGTAAGTGATGTAAGCATATCTTAAGGCTTGTTTGTCACTTTTAGTTATTAAACAGTCCATTTTTAATTTAACACAGGTATTTCCAATACTGGATTCAATTATACACAGTATTGATATTTCAAACTGCAGTCCAAAATTCATCTGTGTAAAACCGAACTGTATAAAAATTTTCTCATAACTTGGAACTACTTGACCAAAGATATTCTAATTAATGTGCTTGATTTTCTATGGTGGTTTTGAATCCTAAACATATCATTTTAATCATAAAAATGACTTTATGCAGTACAATTCTATACTGCGAATTATGTAATCGTACAGCCTTTTTCTTTAACTTTTTGGGTCAATCTTTGGCTTTCTCGTCCGCCATTGACTTTCTTGTCAACCGCTGACTTTCCCGCCAAGTTTTGACTCTCGTGGTCAACAGTTGACTTTTTGGTCAACCGTTGACGTTTTTCGGTCAAACTTTGACCAACGTAAAAATTTTGGCGATTTTGCTCCTTTTCGCCTAAAAGGTCATTTGCTTGATTAAGCAATCATTTTCGAGTCTTATAAAATCATAAAACTCACAAAACGTAATAAAAACCCTTAACCGGCTTTTTCATGCATACCTTCATAATTTGTACAAATTCCTTAAAACAAAAGAAATTGTATTATTGTGGAAATACTTGGTATTACAATAACTGTTATGACCATCCAAATATAATATATAAACCAAAACACTAAATTTTATGTTACAAAATCAGATAAAAATACTAACTTTATGTAGTTTTTCTCAGTCAATTTCGTGGCTTTCGACATGGGTGGTTTTTGAAGATTTTCCGACGTTCACAGACTTCCAAGCGGTTTATAGAAGGATTTCGTGGTGGTTTCGGGTGGTTTCCGAGCGGTTCCGGCGGGTTGCAACTCTCTCTAGATTTCAGTTTCTCTCTCTAAAACACTGTAGATGCTGGTTTGGAAATTTTTTTGGGACATGCGAGGGAGATGAGGGTAAACCTGACCTTTGGCATACATTTAATACTGGTGGGCCCCACAAAACTGACGTGGCAGTGCTAGAACTGAAGGGAAAAAAAGTGGTGCTATATTTAATATAATTTATTCCAAAAGTGCTATTAGTGAAATTAACCCAACAAAAAAAATGGAACTAAAACATTGAATTGATAGAGCTTCTTTTTAACTACTCTCCTTTGTGAAGAGAACTGTCTTCAAATTTTTAGTCATAAAAAGAAGCAAAGAAATTGAGAGACCCCAAAGATGTCTTATACGATGACAACATTAAGTAAATTTTAAACAAAAATAAATGGTGTGTGACTTGAATCAGTAGATGTATTAAGCCATTCCGATTAAATCGACATTCATTTAGTACCCTCATCTTACACCAACTTACACGATAGACAATATATTTTAAGTATGGATCCGAGAAATTGCATGTGAGGGACCAATTATTTTGCGTAGTTGACTGAAGGTAAAATGGGGGTCTTCTTCATTATGGTTAGCTTTTAATCATAATAAAGGTGTGAATACATTACAAGCAAAATAAAAGGTGGTGGAAATGTGTACTTTATGTTTCCATAATGCAGCGATTGATGAATATTCTATATATCCATATGAATTATAAAGACAAACAAAATGAGTCACGATGTAGCCTCAAAACAACATCAAATATATATATATATATATATATATATATTTTTTTTTAAGGTAAAAAAACGACATTAATCTGACTAGACAACGATAATCACAAAAATATAGAATAAAAAGCGGAAAGACTAAACAAGATTATACAAAGCAGAAAGATTCACCAAGATTATGTACCTGATCAAAGTTAAGAATTATAAATCCCTAGTTTGTAGTCGTTTACTACTAAATACCCAGTTGGTTCATTATTTTGAACAAAAAGTTTGAACAAAAATTCAAATTTTCGTTAGAAAAAGCACTTAGAAAAAAAAAAAAAGGGTTTGAATTATGGTTAAAATTGCGACCAACCAGTATTTAACTCATTAAAAGATTCCCGCACTTGAGGAAATTTTACAATAGTACCGAGAAGATAAAATATCCTTAAAAGAAAGAGAGGGGAAAAAAAAAAAGATTAAATTTAGCTCAATGGGAAGTTTTTGATTTAGATTAAAATATATTACTCTTTCAAGGAAGTTATGTACACAGATAACAATTTAGCTCATATGGTTACCTACTGCTCTTGGTGATTATTTCATTATATAGTAACCATGATTTCTGCTGCTGCAACAGAATGTCGTTTTGAAACAAAAAATTGCCTTATTGTTGTTGTTGTTTTTGTTTGTTTTTTTTTTTTTTTTTTTTTTTTTTTTTTAATTTATAATTTTTAAATTTTTTTTTAAAATTTTTAAATATGATGAGATCATGATCTTATTTACATAAATGAGCTCCATATGAAAATTTTGAAGAAAATTATACAAACCAAGATGCATGGCTACCTAGCTCCAAAAGGGAGTAGTGAAATAAAACAAGTTGATAAAATATACGACTGTTGTTATCGAAATCTAATCAAACAACAAACAATAACTTACAAAGCTTAATTGAACTCAAGAATCAAAAGAAAACCTCAATTCAAGTCAAGTCTGTCAAAAGCATACAAATTTCATCTTTCTATCTCGATTTATTGTGCCAGGTTGGGGGAAAATCTATTATAATATATACAATGATCTTGATCATCAATTCATAATATTTCAATCTTAAACTTACACATGTATCAAATATGAACTCATATATCCTACGTCTCTTTAATCCTACGCCCCTTATCTGCTTATGACCCAGTTATGTTTATTTCTTTGTTTCTATTCTGATAATTGACCCCCTCTCTGCTTATTCTTGTTATTAAAGGTCAGTTGTTTCGTTAACATCTTTGTTTTATCTTTTACGAGAACCGTTGATAATTCAATGACTGCATTATCAGAAAAACAGTGAGATTTTACCACCAACCAAAGACCAACAAAGCATGTTGAACCTCAGCGTGCAAAAGAAACCGGGCGCCTTTTTTTATTTTTTATTTTTAATTTTTTACTTATCATACATGAAATTAATAAAACAATGAAACAAAAATGAAGTTTGACTAAGAAATCTTAAAGAGAAGAGAAAACACAGAAACAATCATTACTTTATTATTTTTTAGGATTTACTCAGATAGCCTGATGTCTTGTTAAAACCTTCTGTTAGAAAAAATCCAAAAGAAAAAATCCATCAGACGAAACCCAAAAAAGAAAAAAAAAAAAAAAAGGCATGATCTACGACAAATAAAACACCGTGACGACAACATTAGGCATTATATACAAAACTGAGTCTTTGTAATGAATCTGATTAAAGATGACCATACAAGAAATGACTGATATACAAATCGACAATATACATAAAAAAGCGACAAAAGTCAAGAAGACAGATTAAAACGATAATAACACCAAACGACAACAGCTATATATAAATAAAATCCATATTTAGTAAAACAAAAAAAATTGAAGGGACAAGATTAATCTACAAAATTAGTGGATCTTCAAAGATATATGATATAATTAAAAAAAACAAAAAGGTTAAAAAAAATATGAAATTCCTACCTCGTAATTTTCCTTTCTCGCTCAATTTTTCTCTAGCGTTTTATACACTGCCGATTTTTTTTTATAAAAATTTCCGTTTTCTATACGCGTTGGTATTATTAGAATTGGTGACACATTTTTCAGCTTGACAGTTCTTTCTATAGTTCATACCATAATTACTGAGGAATTATAATGTAGAAGACTCTTGACTAGAAGTCTAGAAGACAAGTTTGGAAGATTTAATTCTAAGAAAGTTGCCATTTTTTAATGAACGATTTAAGACTTAAAAGGGCCTTTGCTTTTGATGTTTTCAATAAAGCCTTGGAAATTTTAATCCCCAACGTCTCATTTACATAAAGGCGTTGACATTTTGTAGAAAATTATGCAAACTAACACGTCTTTTTTCTCTTTTCAAAAAAAAAAAGAAAAAAAAAAAAGTGGTTTAAAAGCAAAACAAAGGCGGTGGAAATTTTTATTTTACTTCCTTCATTGATGAATATTATATGTATATGTGCGTGACTAGAATTTAGCTTCTCCTTTTTCACTTTCTCGCACTCTTCCTATCCTTTTTAGTCTTTAATATATCTAGGATAAATTGTTTGTTTGGTTCCTTTTTTTTTAATGCAGTTGTGATTTGGTCTTTAATTTTTTTTTCTTTGGGTCCAAAAGCTCGCTTAACACTTTTACAGGGTGTAAAATGATCCTTTTTGTTAACAAATGTTTAACAGAAAAAATGGAAATTACACATGAATTACTATTTAAGAATAAGTAAAAAAAAAAAAAATTTATATGGTTCAACTTATAAATGTTATACACGTGATATGTTCCTTCCAATTTTTACCCTTTATTAGTAAAAGGACTAGTTTGAATTCTTTTAAAGAGTTTAGGGATCTTTTGACCGATAAAATTTAAAAATTGGATGGAAAAAATAAGGTGTATGACACGTGTAAGTTGAATCATGTAAATTATTTTCTTGAATGATCCATTAAATCTATGCTTGGCTAGTTATTAATATGAACTAGATAAAGAGAGAAAATCATTAGGAGCTTGTAGAATCAATTACTAGGAATAATTATTTGAACAATTGTTTTAATTACCAGTAATTGCCATGGACATGATTGAAGTTAGTAGCTACAAATCTCTGGTATAATAATCATTTACTAATAAATCATTCAAGTTCCCGCCTTAATATTCCTTAAAATAGAAAGAAGATAAACTTGACTCCTTAAAAAAAAAAAAAAAAAATGTTTAGCCAATCGTTTCAAGTGTCAGGTCCATAGCTCCTGCTCTTTGCTTTTATGTTTTTCTTAGCCGCTCAATTTAAAGACATAAAATTTCTAAAGCCATTTTACTTTCCTCATTGCCAATCAATTTGCACCATCTCTACCAAAATTGTTGATCCTTGCGGAAAAGGCGTTGTCCGTCTCCAACGTTATTCTTTTTTTTTTTTTAAGTCTTCCTAAAGCTCAATTGCTTTAGATTTGCAGTAAAAAAATAAAAAAATAAAAAAATAAAAAAAAAAAAATCCAAGGAGAGAAGATTTGAATGCCAACGACATGACGGTGACACATTTCTTAGCTTGATCGGGTTCTTTGTTCTAGTTTAAGCCCCGTAAAATGAATAATTACAAAATGTTCCACAGAAGACTAGTGACGAGAAGTCTAGAAGACAATTTTGGAATGCTTTGATGCTTTCAATTTTCGGGCTTGGTAATTTTAATCCCAATATCTCATTTACATAAAACGTGTTAACATTTTGCAGAAAATCATGCAAAATAAGATGCATAACAAACAGCCTCAAAATCGATTTGAATGAAATTGATTTAAAAAAAAAAAAGGTAAGATTCCACCAGCAACTTTGATCGATCAACCTATATACAGGCGAAAAACGTCTACTATATATTTTTCTCGGTGACAAAGAATCCGTTTTAAAATATGAACTCATAGAATGAAGGTTTGGGCCATGTAATCATAAAAAATTGAATACACCGAAAAAAGCATTAATTAAAAAAAAAAAAAAAAAGAGAGAAAAACAAAAGCTACTTTGTAAAGGTCTTATTGTTGGATACAGCTTAGAAGCTCTTTTTACCAAAAAAATCATTAACAAAGCAAGTTCGTCGTCGGTCGTTCATTGTTTGTCGTTGCAAGAACCATCATTCTATCCCGTCAAACTTGTAAATTGGGCTTCTTTTTTGAACAAAAAAGTCCTTTGCTTTTGAGCCATTAAGAGAAGCAAAGAGAATCACGGACCCAAAGCTACCTTCCCCGTGCCTACAACGACAACATTTCGAATTAATTTTTTTGCTTGGAGTGCTGGTTCCTCCACATTTCCTGCAAGTATTCACAATTAATTTAAATGCAACGACCAAAAAAGGGTACTTAATTGGCCTATGTTACAGATACCATTGACTATAGCACGACCCAAGACCTTTGAATTAGATACTAATGCATAATATATAAATGGCGTTGCTCTTCTGGTATTAGTACCACTTGAATGAGCTAAACTTGCTTCTTCCTCTATTTAAGTGCAAAAATGAGAAAAAACCCACTGTTTTCATTACCCTTCATGTGTTTAATCCTACTCGGCCTCTGTGCACTCGTGTTTTCCAGCGAATGTCTTGGTTCGCAGAAATCTTTGTTGCTCCAATTGAACAACAGCCTAAATTTCTACCCTGGGATTTCTACGAAGCTCGTGCTCTGAAACAAAGACTCTGACTGCTGCTCCTGGGAAGGTGTAGCCTGTGAAGAAGGCCGTGTCATCCATCTTGACTTAAGTCAGGAGGGAATCTATGGAAGGCTAGACAATTCAAGCATTCTTTTTGATCTCCGACATCTCGAGAGCCTTGATATGTCTTATAATCACTTCAACTCTACAATCCCTTCAAGGATTGGCAGTCTAACAAATTTGAGTTATCTGAATCTCCGGTGTGCAGGTTTCAGAGGGCAAGTACCGGTTGAAATATCTCGGTTGAGTGGCTTGATCACTCTTGATCTATCCACCAATTGTTCTTCAGATGAAAGGAATCTTGAGATCCCGAATTTGAGTATGCTGGTTCAGAACTTCTCGAAGCTTGAAGAACTACATCTTGATGGTGCAAACATATCAGCACATCAGAATGGGTGGTGCCAAGCATTGTCATCCTCACTGCCTAACCTGCGAGTATTGAGCTTAGTCAATTCTTATGTTCCAGGCCCATTGAATGAGTCGCTTGGGGAGCTTCAATTTTTGTCTTCGATTCATCTAGAAGGTACCAATTTGTCTTCTCCAGTCCCAGAATCCTTCGCAAAATTCCCAAATTTGATTTTGTTGAATCTTCGTGGTTGTGGGCTACGTGGAACATTTCCTAGCGGAATATTCCAGGTACCAACACTTCAGATTATTGACTTATCAAACAATGAATTTCTCCTGGGTACTCTACCAGAGTTTACCATAAACAATTCTCTTCAAGAATTACATCTCTCTTCCACCAGGTTTGCGGGGAGCTTGCCTGCATCTTTTGGTAACCTTCAGAGCTTGTCCACATTAGACCTTTCGATGTGCCAATTTATTGGCCCACTTCCAATTTCTATGTCAAACCTCACCAGTTTTGTCAACATTCGCATGTCGCACAATAATTTTACGGGACCAATGCCGTTTTTTGATTTGTCCTCGATGATCATTGAGATAGATCTTTCTCATAATGGTTTAACTGGTAATATTTCTCTATCTCTGTTTTCTTCAACTTTGAAAAGGATTGTGTTATCCAACAACCAATTCAGTGGTCCCATTCCTGAGTTTCCTGAGTTTTCAACAATATTTCCATACTTGGATACCCTGGATTTGAGTCACAACAATCTAGAAGGGCCGATTCCAACATCCTTGTTCATATTCGGGATGAATTTGACATCCGTGAATCTCTCTTACAACAAGTTCAATGACATCCAACTCCCACAAATGCTCACATGGGATAGCTACCTTATCACTCTTGATCTTTCATATAATAGCCTGATATCATTTCCTGACTTAAAAAACCTATCAGAGTTAAGGATTTTGAACCTTTCCAATAACCAGATTGTAGGTAAGATACCTAATTGGATTTGGGGAATTGGGAACAATAGTCTTATGCATCTTAGTCTTTCTGGTAATTACCTGGTGGGCATGGAGGAACCTTTTTCTTTTCCCGAGTCTCTCGTATACCTTGACCTTCACTTTAACCAACTACAAGGAAACATCTCTGCCCTTCCACGATCTCTTGGTTATCTAGATTTGTCTAGCAATAATTTTACTTCCCTTCCAAATGGCAATTTTCGTGGCAATTCAACTACCAGTTTCTTCTCTCTCTCAAATAATAGCCTTGCAGGAGCTATACCTGATAGCATATGCACGTTCCGAAACATTTCATCTCTCGATCTGTCTCATAACAATTTCAGTGGTGGAATACCAACATGTTTAATTGAGACCAGTGATTTACGTGATATGCTAAATCTGCGTAATAACAACTTCAAAGGCTCGATTCCTGATGTCTTTCCTCGGGGTTGTAAGTTAAAGGCACTCAATCTCGATGGAAATTTCATTGAAGGGAAGATTCCAAAATCTCTAGCCAATTGCTCTGGATTAGAGGTTTTGGACCTTGGGCATAATGAGTTGACAGACGATTTCCCCTGCTTGTTGAAGAATATAACCACTTTGCGTGTCCTTATTCTCCGATCCAACAAGTTGTATGGCAGCATTGAGTGTGCAAACGCTAATGGAAGCTGGCCAATGCTTCAAATATTCGACTTGGCTGACAACAATTTTAGCGGTGAACTACCAAGTCGGTGGTTAACAAAGTTGCAGGGAATGATGGGTCATGATGATGTCCTTTCGGGCATTCTAAGCTTAGACGATGGGTTTAAACAATCCTATCATTACATGGTTACTATTTACTTTTTGTATCCCTCTGATCCTAATGATGGGGAAATGGGGCCTTCTCAGAGAAGGTATGCACATGAGTTTACATTTGAGGAGATTGTACATTATATGTATACAGTGACAGTGACCTACAAAGGGCGAGAGATAGAGCTGCCGAAGATTCTAGCTATCTTCACTTGTATTGATCTTTCGGGAAACAACTTTCATGGACCAATACCAGCAGAATTAGGACAGCTCCGAGCTCTTTACATCCTCAACTTGTCCTCAAACGCTCTCACTGGCCAAATCCCCTCTTCCTTAGGGAACTTGCGAAATCTGGAGTCGTTTGACCTTTCGTGCAACAACCTCAGTGGAAGAATTCCAACGCAACTCCAGAGCCTCTCTTTCCTCTCATTTCTAAACCTCTCCTTTAATCATCTGGTTGGAATGATCCCGACAGGAAAACAATTTGATACATTCTCAGCAGATTCTTACATTGGAAATAAAGGACTATGCGGGTTCCCATTGACAAAAAACTGCTCAGATAAAGTGGCAGATCCAAAGGAAGATAGCCATACAAATTCTGGAAGGAAGATCGATTGGACTCTGTTAAGTGCTGAAATCGGACTCCTCACTGGCTTTGCGATTGTTGTTGCGCCGCTCATGTTCTCCTGCAGATGGAGGATAAGGTACTACGAACGTGTTGATGACATCATTATCGAGATCTTTCCATTAGCTGTGTCAAGGAAGTGGTTTCTGTGGACGGCTTCTTAACCAGCAATGGCAGTGAGGAGCAATTCAGTGTGATTGAAGTGTTCCTGGTAAGTTGAATTACTGTCTTTATCTTTTTTTTTTTTTTTTTTCTCCTTCTCTCTTAGTCAGTCTGAATTAGTTCGAACAAAAGATTTGCATTCCCCTATTTGAAGAGATTTGTGAAGGTGTAATTGTAGTAACTTAGTGACTTGTATTGTAAGAGAGAATTTTCTCTTGTACAATAATATTTTCTTTTTCCTGTTAATTTGACAATGTAGTTTTCATGCAAAAACTACTTCAAGCTTTTTTTTCTTTTTTTTTTTTTTTTAAATTTGTTTTATTTTCCTGATATTACTTACTGCCAGCTTGTTTGAGAGAATTAACATAGATAAAGAAAAAAGAAAGCTCTGTTTTAGCAATTTTTACGACTCTAATTATCTTCAAGGTTCACAATTAAGAAGATATGCATAGCATTTGCAGTTGTACGAGTATGATGAATTCTCTTCGTTTACATTTTCGCAGAGCTATGAACTTGTTCTTCATTTTCAGCTCATTGAATTGTTGGTTTATGTCATGTTTCTAGCTCTGCTTCATGATTTATATTGTTGTTCTTTCTCGCGAATAGGATATTGAAGACTTCAAGACGGCAGGGGACTTCGGATGGAGAGTGGAGCTTGTCTACTGCTTTGTTTCTTTAGTATGCGTTTATCAAAGTATGTTGGTGAAAATAATAAGGATCTTGTTGAAACTCCTTTTTTTTTTTTTGGGTTTGTGTGTCTGTTTGTGTGGAATCGAGTCATGTTTGTAGCCCTACTATGCGCACGGGCTGACTGTATAAGTTGTGTGAAAGTAGGTTTTTCGCCTGTAGGACGCAACGCGTGAAAGAGTACTGGAGTTTGTATGCTACTTTGTTTCCTGAGAACACTTTTGTAGAAGGTTTTTCGACAGTGTCTTGTGTTGATGAACTATAATTTAATTTGCATTTCTCCCCATATGTTACATTTTTTAAGCATTCTCAATTCTGATTCTGAATTTGAATGCAATTTTTAAAATTTTTCAGAACTAACATTTCCTTGTTATAAGACTTTTGCCGTTCAATGGACTAGTCTTTTGCTGTCTACATGATTGGTGAATGTGCTCAAGTTTCATTATAGATTGTATTCGAGAAGAATAATAAAGTCTTCATATTTGAATTTAGAGACTGTTTTGTCATTATATTGTGCTATCTTTATAGCCGTGTGAAATCGCGAGTCAAAATCTCTTTTCTACTATAGGTATTTGTATGTAGAGATTTTTGCCATCAATAGAAAATGTGACTATATAACAAAAAATGTCCTTGTTTTAACTCAAAAAGTCGTTGAAGGTGCAGATTTATGTATTTTGTTTTTTGCTGTTGTATAATATTCTTGTATAACCCTTTCAAATCGAAACTGAAATAGTCTTTTCAAATCAATATATCATTACTAAAAGACTTTTGACATCAATTAAAATGTCAAAAACATACATCTGTAGTCCTAGTTTATAACTTGAAAAGTCTTTCAAAATCAAGATAATTAGGTTAAGAGACTTTTGGCAATTAAATAAATATCTAATATACTCTTTTGAATCATGACTCATTAAGTTTTATAGAATCAATATTTACTTATTATAAAATAGTCTTTTAGCGTCTACACGATTGATGAATGTGCACAAGTTACATTATAGGTTTTATTCGAGAAGAATAATAGAATCTATATATTTGTATTTAGAGACTATTTTATCTTTATATTACGCTATCTTATAGCCGTATGAAATCACAACTCAAAATCCCTTTTCTACTATAGATATTTGTATGTAGAGACTTTTGCCATCAATAGAAATGTGAACATATATGTAACAAATGAAAGCATGAATACGAGAAAAACAGTTCATACTGGTAATAGGAAATGATGAACAAGCAAAGTTGTTTGTGATGGGCGTGTTATAAACAAGTACTCTTGCATTTTTTAAACTTTTTTTTTTAAGTTACATTTTTTAACTTTATAACTTCTTCAATTTACAAGCCTGAAAGACGAAAATTATATATATATATATATATATATATTTTTTTTTTTTTGGGGGGTTTCATTTTGGAACTGTCATAGAGGGAAAATGGGTTTTGATTTGTTCATATATTGTATATCATTTAACTGTACCTAACTGTCCACATTAGTACGGTTAGGGGAAATGAAAAGTCGAGGGAAATATAGAACGACAACAAAAAAAGATGCATAACTGAAAATGAAAATAAACAAGAAGACTACATGAATCGAGAAACGACGTCCTAAAAACAACAAAATATTCCCATATAAAAATAATATTAAAAAAATACAAATTCGAAAAATTGCAACAAAATAAAAGCGACAATCATAGCAACAAAAAAAGAAAAAGAAAATGATAAATAATTACAAAAATCATAAATAACAATAAAAAAGCGGCAAGAATCTACATGAACGACAAAAAAATAGAGGAGAAATGAGAGAAATGCAAGACCACAAATTAAATAAAAACGAAATTTGTAAAAAACAAAATAAATAAAAGATTGTTGCTGCAAAAAAAAAAAAAAAAAAAAAAAAAAAACATAACTTAAGAGTAAAGATTAACGAGGCAGTAATTTCCAAACGACAATTTCTTAAAACAACAATAATCTCAAAACGACATCAATCTGATTAAACATAGATAATCACATAAATAAGAAAAAAAAAAAAAAAAAAACTAATTATGATATTTGGTTTGGTACAAATATGTTCGAGGGGATACCCTACTATTTTGCATTTACCTTCGATTTCTTTTTTCTTTTTAAAGAAATTTATGTGTGATTAGCAAACAAAGCTGCTAATTAATGTTGATTATGGTACCCATAAATACTTCTATGTTTTTTGTTTTGTTTAAACTCTGAATTTTAAGAAAGTTTATCTCTTTTTTTTTGTTTTGTTTTTTTAATCTTCATCTGAAGGTTACAATAATATAGAAGATTGAAATGAATTAAGAAACGACATTGACCTGAGAATAACTATCACTAAAAAAGGATACCAACGATTAATAAATCTGAAAACTATGTAACAAATTAGAAAATGACAAGAGATTGTACAGAACTTATTAACGATAAAAAAAAATGACGATAAATAACTGTATGGGCGATAACAACATGAGAAATGACTGTTATGCAAAAGGACAAAATTTAAAAATGACGGATTAAAACGACAAAAATCCGCAACGATAAAAGATAAAGCAACATAAATTTGGACGACAACGTTTAGGGAAAGAACAGAAATATAATGTAGTTGCGAGACTAATACATATAAATAACCAAATAGTAAGAACGAAATTGATCAAAACTACAATATCCTGGAGAAAGAAGAGTGATCGCAAAGAGAATATTACTCGAAAAAACGACATGAACCTGTAAAACTGAAGTGAAATAAATAAAACGACAACAATATGAAGAAATGACAACAACTTGGAATTAAAGAGAGAGAAGGATATATAAAGACAAAAAGCTCATTTTTCATTAGTCGTTACATTATTTCCACGTAATGGCGAACTTAATCAAAGATGCTGATAATCGTCTACCTGATTAAAGTTGGTAATTATAAACTCCTAGTTAAATTTCCTTACAAAATTTTTCCTTTATATTCATAATTGGCGTAAACACTTATTTTCCTTTATTAGATTTTTCCCTCTAGATTTTACTACTAAGATTTTTAGTGAGATCTATTATAGGAACTGATTGTCAAGCTTAACCTTCTGGCATCAGTGTCTGCTAGTTATTTGGTTTTTAGTTTGAGTAGGATTTCCCCTTGTGATTATAATACTTGGATATTTTCCTTAAACAGTTATAATCTTTCTTTCTTCTAATAAATTGAGTTAGGAGCTTGGAATAGGATGGGCTAAGATTTTAGTTGCCAATCTAGTTGAAATATGTTTGATCATGCCTTGATGCTAGTTATCCTTTCTCTTCGTTAGTTAAAAAAAAAAAAAAAAACAACAACAATTTTCCTAGTTTACCTATAGTAGTCATTTACTATAGTCGTCAAAGTTCTTGTAAAAAAGTTCCTTATAACACAAAAAAGATAAAGTTGTCTTAAAAGAAAAAATTTGCCTAGAATCATGTTTCCTTGTATTGAAAGTCAAAAGTTGAGGAAAAACTCTAAAATCTTGGTGGATCTTGAAAGATAAAAAATATGATTAAAAAAATATATAAAATTCCTAACTCGTTTATTTAATTGTCCTTTTCCACTCAATTTTCAACATCTTCACCGAAAGTAGTGTTGATTCTTCTCTAGCGTTTTATTTACGTGCTGGTACGATTATAACTGGTGACACATTCTAAGCTTGACAGTTCTTTCTATAGTTCATACCATAATTACTGAGTAATCATAAAATGCTCTGTAGAAGATTAGTGACTTGAAGGACAACTTTGGAAGATGTAAATTCTAAGAAAGTTGCCATTTTTTCAATGAACAATTAGGACTTGTAAGGGCCTTTGCTTTTGATGTTTTCAACAATGGCGTTGGAAAATATAATCCCCACCGTCTCATTTACATAAGGCCCTAACATTTTGTAGAAAATCATGCAAACAACTATGGGTTTTTCACCCTTATCTGGGGGGAAAAAAAAAAAAAAAGTGGATTAAAAGTAAAAGAAAGGTAATGGAAATTTTTAATTTTGTTTCTTTGATTAATGAATATTATATGTATAAGCGGGTGACTAGAACTTAGCTTCTCCTTTTTTGC
Source organism: Ficus carica (assembly GCA_009761775.1). Classification (NCBI taxonomy): domain Eukaryota; kingdom Viridiplantae; phylum Streptophyta; class Magnoliopsida; order Rosales; family Moraceae; genus Ficus; species Ficus carica. Next base: position 21,501 of record VYVB01000591.1, read on the forward strand.
TTTCTCTCACTTTTCCTATCCTTTTTAGTTTTTAATCCATTTAGGATAAATTGTTTCTTTAGTTACTAACCATAAATTATTAGCTACACGTTATGAATTAACGTCAAGGATACGATGATAAAATGTTTATTATTTCTAATGTTATTTTGAGTTATTCTCATAGGTGACGTGACGAAATCTCGACGTGTTAGAATCAAATTCATGCTAAATTGATGTTTTCATATAATGATTATTTGATGAATTTATGTGACAATTTAGTAGTATAATATTATACAAATGGATACGTATATGTATGTATATTTATATAATATGTAATTTATAAGTTATATATGTTTGCAAGATTTCTGTATGTTATACATGTTATAACTATAATTTTAAATATATTATGCTATATTAATGCTATTTATATATGTAAGAATTTAGAGCTATCAGAAGAGGGAAAAAATTGGGGGAGATCGTATTCAAAAGGAAAGAAAGTTGGCTAAAAAAATAATAATAAAAAATAAAAAAGAGGAAACGTGTGAAAAAAAAAAAAAAAGAGGGAGAGAATTTGAATTCCATTTAATATTGTAATTGCCTGATAGCTTTATTTGCCCAAAATGAGCCATTGATGACAGCCCTTAACCATATATTATTTAAGAAAATTAATATTCAATTAGTTCCCAATGCATATCTTCTTCCTCTCCCTTTTTGTCGCTTATTCTGTCTCCCTCACCTCCTCTTATACGCCCAATATATATATATATATATATATATATATATATAAAAGAAGAAGCCATTAATCAACTAGCAGCCGCCAAAACTCCACCCTCAATCTCTTGATACTTTCCTAATCTTTGAAGCCGGAATACATATTCGACGATGTATAATTTCTTCTTTTCTTTCACGCATGTTTTGGAATTTGATGAGGGATAGAGTAAATTGAGAGATATTCTATGATTGATTCATGATGCATTATCGCATCAGGAAAGGTTTTTGTTGGTGGTGATGGTTAAGTTTGAGGTGATTAGATGATTTTAAGATTATGGTTTCATTTCTTATTTCATGATGCGATTCGAAGTGGTGATTTCATGGTTTTATGTAATAGAAACATGTCTTAGTGTTGGTTATTATGTATATATGGTTTTTTTTTTTTTATATGTGATTGGTCTGGATTTTTTTTTAATATATTTTGAATGAATTTTTGAATAATCTTCGTCATAAGTACAGCGCTGGAAAATTTTCTATTGATAATATCCTGTAATGTAAATTTATTGATATGTGCCTAGTATGTGCTTGATTTAGGATTAGATGGTCTTGATTGATAAGTTTATGCATGCATGTGATGTTATGCCCTAGAAAGAATGTGGGTTTTATGTATGCCTATCTTATGTTTGTGAAATGTCCTCACATGCTTAAGTAAGAATATTTTATGAGTGATGATTATGGTTATGATGTTTGAGGTATGTAGGTTAAAGAATTAACCTAAAAACCGAAATTGGTAAGCTAAGTAAGATCACCTATTTGGGTTTTTGTAAGTAATATGAACAAGTATATGGATGATGATTATGTATGTAATGCGTTGCATGTTTGTCATAGGCTCACAGTTTCAACCGTTTGAGGTAAGGTGTGCAAAATTTTAGGTAAAAACCAACCAAATATAAAACTGTCAATTTTCGGATCAAATGGGACTGTAATCTAGAAATGTAATTTTGAGGTCATTCGAGGCCGAAGTTGGAAAAAGGTAAACTAAAAAGTTGTAGAGAATTGAAAATCCTAGGGGACAACATGGACGGTTTTTGAAAATAAGTCTCCAAAGGCCTCTGTTTTTATCAAAATCCGAGATTAGCCTGTACAGACAGTGTACACGGCCAAAATTTTTCAAAAGAAGAAACGGGCAAGTTAAAAGTAGATTCAAGTTTTTGAAAAAGGAAAAAGTTGTAGGTTTCGATGATATCCACAACTTCCATGAAGAAAGTTTTCCCAAATTCTAAACCGATTTAAAGATAAAATGGGATTTTCAAAACTGTACAGGAAACAAGAAAATCCTACACAGAATTTTCAAAACTGTGCATGGTACAAGAAACTTCCTGCACACAAGCATTCCCGTTTATTAAAAGGATGCTTTAAAAGCAGTTTTTAAGGTTTTATGATCTCTTAAAAAAGAGACTGAGATTTTATGAAAATGGGTTCAAAAAGGCAATTTCAAGTATTATGATAAGAAATACTTGGTTTATAAGGTTATAGTATTTTCAAAACATAAGAATATGTTAACAAGTATATGACGAATTGTAATCGGATAGTATACTGATTTATTATGTTGGGCTTTATGTTTATGGTTTCCAATGATAATCGGGTGGGATATCGATTTGTTATGTTAGGACTTGTATCCATGATTACCAATGGTAACCAGATAGGATACCGGTTTACTAAGTTAAGGTACCAATGGTAATCGGATAGGATACCTGTAACGACCCGCCTAGCACAGGCCGTTATCATACATACATACTTAACGTACTTACTTACTAAGCGTAACTAGCGGAATTTTTTTTATACAGTGCGAACTCACACGTGAATACGTACGTATGAAATAACGATTACTAAATAAAATTGTTTGGGCGTAAAATAATATACATAAAATAACACACATAAAATAACAAAACGCATAGCGACATTTATTCCCACATTTCACAGTTCGCCCCGCCACGCTCCACCATCTTGCATCACATGATTCTCGTATGTTGCTTACCTACAGCATAAATGTAATACCAAGTTTTTCCACAATAATACGATTTCTTTTGTTTTAAGAAATTTGTACAAAATATGAAGATATGCATGAAAAAGCCCGGTTAAGGGTTTTTATTACGTTTTTGTGAGTTTTATGATTTTATAAGACTCGAAAATGATTGCTTAGTCAAGCAAATGACCTTTTAGGCAAAAAGGAGCAAAATCGCCAAAAATTTTATGTTGGTCAAAGTTTGACCGAAAAACGCTGACGGTTGACCAAAAAGTCAACTGTTGACCACGGGAGTCAAAGTTTGGTGGGAAAGTCAGCAGTTGACAAGAAAGTCAATGACGGACGAGAAAGCCAAAGATTGACCCAAAAAGTTAAAGAAAAAGGCTGTACGATTAAATAATTCGCAGTATAGAATTGTACTGCATAAAGCCGTTTTTATAATTAAAACGATATGTTTAGGATTTAAAACCACCATAGAAAATCAAGCACATTAATTAGAATATCTTTGGCCAAGTGGTTCCAAGTCATGAGAAATTTTTTATACAGTTCGGTTTTACACAGATGAATTTTGGACTGCAGTTCAAAATACCAATACTGTATATAAGCGAATCCAGTATTGAAAATACCTGTGTTAACTTAAAATGGACTGTCTAATAGTAAAAAGTGACAAACAAGCCTTAAGGTAGGCTTACCTCACTTACTTTTTAATTATTACATCATTTTAGCTAATTTAATGAAAACTTTGGAAAGAATTATGGGATGCTTCTAGAGCAAGGTGGCCGGCCAGCTGTTGGGGGGGTCAAGGGCTGATTGCCAAAAATTTGAGGGACTAAATGTTGCAATTACAAAGAATTTCCAACCTCTATAAATAGGGGTGCCTTTGTTCACAAAAAAAAAATAATAAATAAATAAATAAAATAAAATTTAAAAAACTTAGCAAGATTATGCCAAAATTTTCTTCACCCTAGAACCGGTTTTGAGAGGAAAGAAAAGAAAGAAATCTCAGCCAAGATCAAGGGAAAAGAGAGAGTGTATGGTCGGATTTTGTGTGGAGAACTAGCAAAAGTTTGGAAAAAATTTTGATGCCCATTTCCTAGTAGTGGCCGGTTGTGTGTAGTAAGAGAAAGGCAAGAAAAAAATTCTTAGAACTAAGTGAGATTAGGGTTTGTGAGTGTTTGGATTTTGGTTTGGAGCATCAACCAAGTGTCCACAATTTTGGAGACCTTTGGAGGCCAAAGGGCCGGTTATAAGAAGGAAGAAAGCAAGGGAGAATCAAGCTAGAGATGCCGGGTTTTTGGAGCCAAGAGGTGCCGGAGTTGAGCAGCTATGGTGACCTGAAATTTGGGCAAGGAAAGCTGGAGATTTTGGGAGCCAACTGACCTTGGAAGGCCGGCTGTGAAAGGAGGAAAAAGGAGAAGAAAAGCAAGCCAAATTTGGACCCAAAAGTGAGGTAAAACCCCCTAAACCTCTAAGCTTTTCATTTAAATTTCATTTGAGAAATTTAAATGTATTTTAAGCAAGGTTTGTAAGAGCATAAGCTCAATGTTTACTGCTGCCCTAGTTGAGAAATTTAGGGATTGTGCTTGATAGGTTAGGGTTTTGTTTGGTGGTTGAAAAAAAAATGTGCATATTAGGTGTTTGATTGTATGATTAGGGTTTTCTAAGTTTATGTATGATGCTTATGTTGATGTGTATGATGAATGTTGAACGTTAGAAACGTAATGCATGTTTGATTTAGGCTCCCGCTGTGTTCGGTTGAGGTAGGGTGAACGTAATAGGATGTAAAACGAAATTGAAACCGAAAATTGCCATTTCGGGTAGAAATTGGCCAGTTTCGAGAAAAGTTGATTTTGAGGCCTTTAGAGGCCGAATTAGGAAAAATTTAAAACATGAAAGTTGTAGAACAGGGTTTTTTCTAGTGATCAACGCAGACAGTTTTTCAAAATAAGGCTCCAACAGCCTTTGTTTTTATCAAAAACCGAACCTGACCATGCCCAGGATTATGCACGGCCAGGATTAGTTCAACAAGGAATTTGAAGGTGTTAACGTCTGAATTAGATTTTCTTCCAAAAACGGAAGTTGTAGGATTTTGCGATAGCTAAAACTTTCATGAAGACAATTTTTCCAAAATCAGCTTTGATTTTTAAATGAAATTGGTTTTCAAAAACTGTATAGGAAATAGGAGATTCCTGTACAATATTTTTAGAAATGATACAGAAAAAGGGTAACTTAGTACTTACACTGGTAAATTGGCATTGTGAAACTGTTCCAATGACAGTTTCCAATAGTCAATATTTTTATGAATTTTACCTTATGATTTCTAATTTTCAAGTAAAATAAAGGGTTTTGTACAAAAAACATAAGGTTTTCTAAAAAGAAAACAAAAATGGATTTTTTTTGGAAATTTAAAGTTAAATAATAATAATCCAATTAGAATAGATTTAAATCCTAGGGTTACTCAATGTAACCAAGTAGGATAACGTAAAATTAAGTAAGGGCATATAACTAAGGTTATATAAGAGTGTTGGTTATACTGCCAACATTTCTAACCCTTACTTTTGTTCGATTACAGAATATAATATACGACGGTGTCCCAACGAGTTCAAGCTAGACAGGGGACACAACAATCATAAACAAGGTAAGTACAACTCCGTCTACAGCATAGGCTTTGTTGTGTATACTTGCCTAAGTATGAAATGTTAAGTGCTATGGATGATGAAGTGTTACATGCTGAATGCCATAAAAGTTACATGTTAGGATTTAGGAAATGTTACAAATGTTATGATTGTATGCTATGATTTATGAAATGTCATGAAATATGTTATGAAAAGTAAAATGCTATGAAGTATGTTATAAATAATGTTAGAAACATGTTAAGGTTAAGATATGCTATGATTTAATTATGTGAAACATCACGAAGCATGTGCACTACTTAACAAAGAATGAGATCAAATACAAGATAAAGAATGTTATGATGGCAAGCAAGTTGCCTGTGTCGTACCGACCCGCGTTAGGTCGGGTTGGACTATGGATTGAGTTGGAAATGGACTGGCCGCCCCAACCAATTCATAGTTGCGCGCCCGGTACGGACACTTATAGGGCCCATATGATAAGATAAGCTAAGAAAACAAGTTATGAATGATAAGAAATCATAAGAAAGCATAAGTGGCTCATGCATATGTAGGATAAGTTAAGTTATGTCATGATATGTTAAGCTATATGATGTTATGTAATGATTAAGTTATGCTATGTATAGGTGTCATATTATGTTGTGTCGCGGTATAGGATAGTTGTACTTGCTGAGCGAAAGCTCACTATCTTACGTCTATGCTGTAGGTAGGCAACCTGCTAGCAATTGCTGATACAAGATGGAGGGGCGAGGCTTGGCGGACTGTGAACTGTGGGAATTATAGAGCCGCTACGCGTTTTGTAATTTTATATATTATTTATGTTTATTAAGTTAGTTACGCTGAACGACTTTAATTAATATTCGTTATATCTTACAGTACGATCATCGTGTGTGTGTCACACTGTACAAAAAATAAAATTCCGCTGTTTATATCAACTAAGTAAGTACGAAATATACGATATGTATGTATGTACGGTAACGGCCTGTGCTAGGCGGGTCGTTACAGAGTTGGTATCAGAGCAGGTTTCCTGCGAATTGGTTTCACAGTCAGCCTGCCATCGCCGCCATCATTGTAAGTTAAAAATTTATTTCCATATTTTTAATATTTATTATGTGACTATGTTATGATAGATACGAGATTATGGAACCCGTACGAGTGGAGGAGGATCGAGAGGCGGTTACCTCGTTTTACGAGTCGTTTCCTTTAGTGTTCGACGGTACGAGACGGACCGTGTCATTAGCAGCATGGCTATATGACATAGGAGTTGATCTTTCGCACGAGTCATATCCAGGCTCGCCTACAGGTTTCGCTGGCCAGCCGATGTTTGAGGGCTGACGCTCGTCTTTGGTGGATGACGCTCGGCGAGCAGGCGATGCCGGAGCGTACTTGGGGGCATTTCCGTACACTAGTGATCGGCCGCTACGGCCCGATACCGGAGGAGGGAGCCGATGCGCCACCCAGGGATCCCGAGATTTATCAGGATATGCACCTCGAGTGTTATTATCAGTATGTGGCAGATTGGCACGCGTATCCAGCAGAGACGATGGGACACTATTGCCGGCGTTTTCAGGAGGTGATGCTGCCTCACATTCCCCAGGATATGCCCAGTCCGGGGCTGCAGGCTTTAGTGATTCTCCGCAACGGACTACCTCCCTCTATCCGACAGTACGTCCCAGCACCCATACTAGACATGACGGTGGGGCACATGATCGAGTACATCTTAGATGCTGAGATCGTAGATCACGCTGTGCAGGCAGATGCACACGTGGTCGAGCCCGAGGCACCAGCGGACGACATTGATGAGCCTGAGCCGTACATGAGCCAGAGCCGGTGTACGAGCCCGAGCCGGTAGATGAGCCGGAGCCGGTGTATGAGCCAGGCCCTGTCTATCCAGATGACCTGATGGCCGCCGACCATGTACAGGAGGCCGAGATAGAGGCAGAGGCCAGCGACGATGAGATGGACGTCCCCGAGGACCAGCCTGAGGACCCTCCGATCATCGTTATATCTAGCGATGATGAGGACGACGACGAGGAGCCCGAGCACGAGCCAGGGTTCGGAGGCTGGCTCGATGAGGGAGATGACTTTGAGGAGGATCCAGAGGAGATCTTGGACGGAGACGGAGACGCTGACTCCGATGCAGCCTCTGTGGTCACAATTGTAGAGATAGATTAGGTTTAGACCGATTGATTATGTATATATTTTTTGTTTTGAAACTATTTTGTACCAGCTTATTGTTTTTGAATATAGGCTTGTACTTATGTATGATGGTTAAGTGATAGACACTTCCATCACATTTTGACCCTGTATATATACAGTACGATGTCATAGATATGTATATACAGTACAGTAAATATGATGTATTTTTGAAAATGTACAAAGGACCTAGTGAGCACGGGATATATGATATGAAAAGCTATGTTATAAGATGCAAAAAGTTATGTTATGATCATAAAGTGCGGTGCTAAGCATACGTATGATAAACGTTATGATGTGATACGTAAAAGTTATGCTAATATTTTAAATGTTATGATAAGCATGTGATATTAAATATTACCTTACGATATGATAAGTCATGTATGAAAGAAGAGATATTAATAGTATGATAATATCTTTCTTATGAATTGTAGAAGATGGTACGCCCACGGCGAACAATGCCGGTAAATCTGCCTGTGCCAGATTTAGCAACAGTTGTAGCAAACCTGCAAAGGCAGCTGCTTGAACAGCAGCAAGAAACGAACAGATTACGGGAGCAGATAGCCCAAATGAACCAGAGACCCCAAGTGGACGAAGTTCCACCTCCGTTCATCAAGCACCCCCAGTCTATCAGGTACCGCCAGTAGTACCTCTAGTTCCAGAGGTTCAGCCCGGGATTCCCCGGAATGCTGAGATTCCTATGACACCGGTTGGAGGACAAGTTAATGTACAGCCGGTCCGGGAAGATTTACTGTATGAGCGGTTTAGGCGTATGAAAGCACCTGAGTTTAAAGGGCCAACTGATCCTATAGCCGCCGATAATTGGCTGATTGTTATCCAAGTCATTCTGGATTTCATGTGGCTCACTGAGCAAGAAAAGGTTCTCTGCGCTTCGTTTGCCCTCAGGAAAGATGCTAGACACTGGTGGATGACAGTACAGATGCGCCGGGATGTCCTGGCCATGGACTGGCAGGATTTTGTAACCGATTTCCGTGCCATGTACTACAATGCGGAGATACTGGCAGCCCAACAAGATGAGTTCACCAGCTTGCAACAGGGATCGATGACTGTTATGGAGGCTGTACAGAAGTTCGAACAATTAGCCCGTCTGTACCCGGAACTGGTTCCGACTGAAAAAGAGAAAGTCAGAAGAATGATGAAGATGTTCCGCACAGATATTTCCAAACAAGTGAGTGCTGGAAGTAGCCCGCTTACCCTGATATCCGACTGTGTTAGCAGGGCAATAAGAGCTGAATACTGGATTAACCGGGATAAGGAAGCACGGACTCAGATTTTCAAAGCCAGGAAGGAGGAGAAGACAGTAGTTAAACAGACACAGCCCCGCCAGAGCTTCGAGTCTAACCAAAAAGGCCAGACCAGTGGTCCCGCCCAACATTCCAAGCAGTTTGGGAGGAATAAGAGAAAAGGGAATTTCTCAGGCCAGGGTCAACAGAGGAATTACCCTCCGAAGCGAAATAATAGAGGAATTGAGGGCAGCAACACTGACTTTCCCCAATGTGTCAAGTGTGGAAAGAAGCACCCGGGAGTGTGCAGAATGGGGACGAACGCTTGCTATCTGTGCGGCAAAGAGGGGCATTTTGTTAGAAACTGCAATCAGAATCCCCAGAACCAGAATCAGAACCCTCCACGTCCAAGCCGAAATGTGAGTAGCCAGCTGCATGCGGTTCAAGCTAGATTAGAAGGACCTGCAATTGCCCAAGGCAGACTGGAGGCTCCTGAACCCCAGGCCAGAATCTTTGCTTATACAAGAGGAGATGCTGAAGCAGGGACTTCTCATGTGGTGACAGGTCAGATCTCTATCGCTACTCATGAAGCTATTGCCTTGTTTGAGTCTGGTGCCACCCATTCGTTTGTATCCCTGGAGTTCGCCCAGAAGTTAGGAAGAGGTGTGGATAAATTAGAACAACCTTTTAAAACTTCTTTGCCATTCGGAGAAATTTTGTGGTCCAATTTCTGGATACGAATATTCCCGTGGATATCTGTGGCAGAGAATTTCATGTAGATCTCATCGCAATCAAGCTTCAGGATTTCGATGTGATCTTAGGGATGGACTTTTTGGGCAAATACAACGCCAAGATCGACTGCCGGAAGCGTTGTGTAACTTTTAGTCCCTGTGGTGAGGAGGAGTTCAGTTTTTACGGACAGTCTCGGAACTCAGCAACCAGACTGGTCACAGCAATGAAGGCTTGGAAAATGTTAGCTAATGGCTGTCAAGGGTACTTAGCTAACATGGTGGATACGGATAGAGATATGGAGCTAACGCCAGAAGACGTCCCTATTATAAGGGAATATATGGATGTCTTTCCGAAAGACCTGTCAAGGGCTCCCGCCAGAGCGTGAAATCTCGTTCGAGATCGAGTTACTACCTGGAGCTGCTCCGATATCAAAGACACCTTATCGCATGGTACCTGCGGAACTTAGAGAGCTTCAAGTACTAGTTACAAGAACTGCTCGACAAGGGATTCATCCGACAGAGTCACTCTCCGTGGGGAGCGCCAGTTTTGTTTGTAAAGAAAAATGATGGATCGCTACGCATGTGTATCGACTACCGTGAGCTGAACAAAATCACAATCAAGAACAAGTATCCCCTTCCGAGGATAGACGATCTCTTTGTTCAGCTCAGAGGAGCAGTGGTATTCTCAAAAGTCGATCTGCGATCAGGTTATCACCAGCTCAAGATCAAGGAGTCTGATATATCCAAGACGGCTTTCCGAACGCGTTACGGACACTATGAATTTTTAGTTATGCCGTTTGGACTGACCAACGCCCCAGCTGCTTTTATAAACCTTATGAACCGGGTATTCAAGGAATATTTGGATAAGTTCGTCATTGTCTTTATTGACGATATTTTGATTTATTCAAGGATCCCAGGAGGAACATGAGCAGCATCTGAGAACGGTAATGGAAACGCTTAAGACGACATCAGCTGTATGCCAAGTTCACTAAATGTGAATTTTGACTGGAAAATGTACATTTCTTGGGGCATGTTGTGTCAAAAGAATGAATTTCCGTTGATCCTGCTAAAGTAGAAGTGGTTAGTACTTGGCCTAGACCTAGAAATGTTACGGAAATTAGGAGTTTCCTTGGATTGGCTGGTTATTATCGGTGATTTGTCGTGGGATTTTCAAAAATCGCAGCACCTCTCACTGCCCTTATTCGAAAAGGGAAGAGTTTTGATTGGACATCGAAATGTGAAGAGAATTTTCAAGAGCTCAAGAAGCAGCTGACGAAAGCTCCAGTGTTGATAATTCTGGACGTAGATGCGGGAAACTTCGTAATCTACAGTGACGCTTCCAAAACGGGACTTGGAGCGGTTCTAATGCAACATGAAAAGGTGGTCGCCAATGCTTCCCGACAGTTGAAAGATCATGAAAGGAACTACCCTACACATGATTTGGAGCTTGCAGCGGTAGTCTTCGTACTCAAGATCTGGAGGCATTATTTATACGGGAATAAATGCTAAATTTATACAGATCACCAAAGCCTCAAGTACATTTTTACTCAGAAAGAACTTAACATGAGGCAGCGTAGATGGCTAGAGCTTGTAAAGGATTATGATTGCGAAATCCTTTACCATTCTGGTAAAGCAAACAAGGTAGCAGATCCTCTAAGCAGGAAGTCATCCGGGATGCTAATGTCTATTGAAGTTTTTCCTAAGCCTCTACAAAGAGAAATTTCTGAGTTCAACTTAGAGTTGCTAATGGGAAGATTATTTTCTTTGACTCTTCAGTCCAATTTATTGGAGTCCATTAAGAATCATCAAGGAAAGGATCCCTTTTTGATAAAGGCACAGCTTTTTGACGGGAAGAATAAGGAATTTAAAACCTCCGCTGATGGTGTTACGTACTTCAAGGAAATGGTTTGTGTCCCTAATTTTGAATTTCTGAAGGACCAGATACTGTCAGAGGACACATAAGACACTGTATTCAGTACATCCAGGAGCTTCCAAGATGTACAAAAACCTCCGAGAAAATTTCTGGTGGCCGAGCATGAAGAACGAGATAGCAGAGTATGTGTCAAAATGCCTAACTTGTCAGAAAGTTAAGGCAGAACATCGATGTCCTGGAGGAGAATTGCAGAAAATAGAGCTTCCTGAATGGAAATGGGAGCAAATTACCATGGATTTTATTGTGGGACTACCCAGGACTGCAAGTGGGAACGACATGATTTGGGTTATTGTTGATAGATTAACCAAATCAGCCCACTTTATAGCTATCAAAGCCACCTTTTCAGTGAAAAAATTAGCTGAAGTCTACGTTTCCTAGGTTGTTAGACTGCATGGAGTACCAAAATCGATCATCTCAGATTGTGATGGACGGTTCACTTCTCGATTTTGGACAAGTGTGCATAATGCTATGGGGTCGAGATTGAAGTTCAGTACGACATTTCACCCCCAAACCGATGGCCAGTCAGAACGAACCATCCAAACACTGGAAGATATGTTGAGATCATGCGTTTTGGATTTCAAGGGGAACTGGGATCAGAAGCTGCCGTTGATCAAATTTTCATACAACAACAGTCATCACGCATCGATCGGTATGGCTCTGTTCGAAGCACTATATGGAAGAAAATGTCGATCCCCTATTCATTGGCAAGAAGTGGGACAAAAGCAGCTACAAACCACGGATTTCATCAGAAAGACTTCAAAGGATATTAAGAAGATTAAACAAAGACTTGATGTGGCTTTTAGTTGCCAGAAGAGTTATGCTGACAAGCGTAGAAGGCCTTTGGAATTCCAAGTCGGTGACGCGGTGTTCATCAAGATAGTTCCTATGAAGGGAGTAATGCGATTTGGCAAGAAAGGGCAGCTTAGCCTAAGGTATACAGGACCATTCGAAATCCTCAAGAGGATCGGGAAAGTGGCCTACAAACTTGCTCTACCGCCAGAATTAGCATCGATGCACAACGTATTCCATGTCTCGATGCTCAAGAAGTATGTACCAGACCCTTCCCATGTGTTCAGCCTGGAACCAGTGGAGGTTCAAACGGACTTGACATATGAAGAAAAACCCGTACGAATTTTGGATAGGGAAGAGAAGGTCTTACGAAATAGGACAATTCCCATGGTTAAAGTATTATGGCAAAACCACAAAGTTGAAGAGGAAACATGGGAATTAGAAAAGGATATGAGGAAGAACTACCCCAGTTTGTTCTAATTTTCGATGACGAAAATTTTTAAGGGGGGTAGATTATAATACCAAGTTTTTCCACAATAATACGATTTCTTTTGTTTTAAGAAATTTGTACAAAATATGAAGATATGCATGAAAAAGCCCGGTTAAGGGTTTTTATTACGTTTTTGTGAGTTTTATGATTTTATAAGACTCAAAAATGATTGCTTAGTCAAGCAAATGACCTTTTAGGCAAAAAGGAGCAAAATCGTAAAAAATTTTATGTTGGTCAAAGTTTGACCGAAAAACGCCGACGGTTCACCAAAAAGTCAACTGTTGACCACGGGAGTCAAAGTTTGGCGGGAAAGTCAGCAGTTGACAAGAAAGTCAATGGCGGACGAGAAAGCCAAAAATTGACCCAAAAAGTTAAAGAAAAAGGCTGTACGATTAAATAATTCGTAGTATAGAATTGTACTGCATAAATCCGTTTTTATAATTAAAACGATATGTTTAGGATTTAAAACCACCATAGAAAATCAAGCACATTAATTAGAATATCTTTGGCCAAGTGGTTCCAAGTCATGAGAAAATTTTTATACAGTTCGATTTTACACAGATGAATTTTGGACTGCAGTTCAAAATACCAATACTGTGTATAAGCGAATCCAGTATTGAAAATACCTGTGTTAACTTAAAAATAGACTGTCTAATAGTAAAAAGTGGCAAACAAGCCTTAAGGTAGGCTTACCTCACTTACTTTTTAATTATTACATCATTTTAGCTAGTTTAATGAAAAATTTGGAAATAATTATGGGATGCTTCTAGAGCAAGGTGGCCGGCCAGCTGTTGGGGGGGTCAAGGGCTGATTGCCAAAAATTTGAGGGACTAAATGTTGCAATTACAAAGAATTTCCAACCTCTATAAATAGGGGTGCCTTTGTTCACAAAAAAAAAAAAAAAAATTTAGAAAACTTAGCAAGATTATGCCAAAATTTTCTTCACCCTAGAACCGGTTTTGAGAGGAAAGAAAAGAAAGAAATCTCAGCCAATATCAAGGGAAAAGAGAGAGTGTATGGTCGGATTTTGTGTGGAGAACTAGCAAAAAGTTTGGAAAAAATTTTGATGCCCATTTCCTAGTAGTGGCTGGTTATGTGTAGTAAGAGAAAGGCAAGAAAAAAAATTTTAGAACTAAGTGAGATTAGGGTTTGTGAGTGTTTGGATTTTGGTTTGGAGCATCAACCAAGTGTCCACAAATTTTGGAGACCTTTGGAGGCCAAAGGGCCGGTTATAAGAAGGAAGAAAGCAAGGAAGAATCAAGCTAGAGAGGCCGGGTTTTTGGAGCCAAGAGGTGCCGGAGTTGAGCAGCTGTGGTGACCTGAAATTTGGGCAAGGAAAGCTGGACATTTTGGGAGCCAACTGACCTTGGAAGGCCGGCTGTGAAAGGTGGAAAAAGGAGAAGAAAAGCAAGCCAAATTTAGACCCAAAAGTGAGGTAAAACCCCCTAAACCTCTAAGCTTTTCATTTAAATTTCATTTGAGAAATTTAAATGTATTATAAGCAAGGTTTGTAAGAGCATAAGCTCACTGTTTACTGCTGCCCTAGTTGAGAAATTTAGGGATTGTGCTTGATAGGTTAGGGTTTTGTTTGGTGGTTGAAAAAAAAAAGTGCATATTAGGTGTTTGATTGTATGATTAGGGTTTTCTAAGTTTATGTATGATGCATATGTTTATGTGTATGATGAATGTTGAACGTTAGAAATGTACTGCATGTTTAATTTAGGCTCCCGCTGTGTTCGATTGAGGTAGGGTGAACGTAATAGGATGTAAAACGAAATTGAAACCGAAAACTGTCATTTCGGGTAGAAATTGGCCAGTTTCGGGAATAGTTGATATTGAGGCCTTTAGAGGCCGAATTAGGAAAAACTTAAAACATGAAAGTTGTAGAACAGGGTTTTTACTAATGAGCAACATGGACAATTTTTCAAAATAAGGCTCCAACAGCCTTGGTGTTTACCAAAAACCGAACCTGACCATGCCCAGGATTATGCACGGCCAGGATTAGTTCAACAAGGAATTTGAAGGTGTTAACGTCCGAATTAGATTTTCCTCAAAAAACGGAAGTTGTAGGAATTTGCGATAGCTAAAACTTTCGTGAAGACAATTTTTTCAAAATCAGCTTTGATTTTTAAATGAAATTGGTTTTCAAAAACTGTACAGGAAATAGGAGATTCCTGTACAAGATTTTTAGAAATGATACAGAAAAAGGGTAACTTAGTATTTACACTGGTAAATTGGCATTGTGAAACTGTTCCAATGTCAGTTTCCAATAGTCAATAATTTTTATGAATTTTACCTTATGATTTCTAATTTTCAAGTAAAATAAAGGGTTTTGTACCAAAAACATAAGGTTTTTTAAAAAGAAAACAAAAATGGATTTTTTTTGGAAATTTAAAGTTAAATATTAATAATCCAATTAGAATAGATTTAAACCATAGGGTTACTCAATGTAACCAAGTAGGATAACGTAAAATTAAGTAAGGGCATATAACTAAGGTTATATAAGAGTGTTGGTTATGCTGCCAACATTTCTAACCCTTTCTTTTGTTCGATTACAGAATATAATATACGACGGTGTCCCAACGAGTTCAAGCTAGACAGGGGACACAACAATCATAAACAAGGTAAGTACAACTCCGTCTACAGCATAGGCTTTGTTGTGTATACTTGCCTAAGTATGAAATGTTAAGTGCTATGGATGATGAAGTGTTACATGCTAAATGCCATAAAAGTTACATGTTAGGATTTAGAAAATGTTACAAATGTTATGATTGTATGCTATGATTTATGAAATGTCATGAAATATGTTATGAAAAGTAAAATGCTATGAAGTATGTTATAAATAATGTTAGAAACATGTTAAGGTTAAGATATGCTATGATTTAATTATGTGAAACATCACGAAGCATGTTCACTACTTAACAAAGAATGAGATCAAATACAAGATAAAGAATGTTATGATGGCAAGCAAGTTGTCTGTGTCGTACCGACCCGCGTTAGGTCGGGTTGGACTATAGATTGAGTTGGAAATGGACTGGCCGCCCCAACCAATTCATAGTTGCGCGCCCGGTACGGACACTTATAGGGCCCATATGATAAGATAAGCTAAGAAAGCAAGTTATGAATGATAAGAAATCATAAGAAAGCATAAGTGGCTCATGCATATGTAGGATAAGTTAAGTTATGTCATGATATGTTAAGCTATATGATGTTATGTAATGATTAAGTTATGCTATGTATAGGTGTCATATTATGTTGTGTCGCGGTATAGGATAGTTGTACTTGCTGAGCGAAAGCTCACTATCTTACGTCTATGCTGTAGGTAGGCAACCTGCTAGCAATTGCTGATACAAGATGGAGGGGCGAGGCTTGGCGGACTGTGAACTGTGGGAATTATAGAGCCGCTACGCGTTTTGTAATTTTTATATATTATTTATGTTTATTAAGTTAAGTTACGCTGAACGACTTTAATTAATATTCGTTATATCTTACATACATCATCGTGTGTGTGTCACACTGTATAAAAAAAAATTTCCGCTGTTTATGTCAACTAAGTAAGTACGAAATATACGTATGTATGTACGGTAACGGCCTGTGCTAGGCGGGTCGTTACAATAAACGTAAGACGTGAGCTTTCGTTCAGCATGTACAACTAGGACATCCGCGACACAAACAATTAATAACATAACATAATATGTCATAACATACCATAACATAATATAGCATAATATAATCATGCATGAGTCGTTTATGCTTCATTATGCTTTCTTATTTTTGTATAACATACTTTCATATCTTATCTTGACTTAACTTACTTATGGGCCCCTTAACATAAGTGTTCGTACCGGGCGCGCAACTATGGAGTGGTTGGGGCGGCCAGTCCATTTCCAACTCAAACCATAGTCGAACCCGACCTAACGCGGGTCGGTACGACACAGGCAAGCTCGCTTGCCATCATACTTGCTTTTCATCATCACATACTTGATCTTGTTCTTACTTAAGAATTGGTGAACATGCCTCGTGATGTCACTCATACATAAGTCATAATCATATCTTAAACTTTGCATAACACATATCATAACATACTTCAAACCATAACCTTGGCATATCACACATCGTATCATAACATCACATATTCCTAACATACATTATATCACACATCAGAACATACATCAAACATACTTGGGTAAGTATCACAACAAAGACTATGTTGTAGGCGGAGTTGTACTTACCTTATCCGCTGTGTCCGATACCGTGCTTGTTCCAGTCAGAACACTACAGCACTCTACCTTCTGTTATAATGTAAAGGTAAGGGTCAGAAATGTTGGTGATATAACCAACATTCATATATAACCTTAGTTATATGCCCCCATACATAATCACATGATATCTTACTTGGTTACATCAAGTAACCCTAGGTTTTCAAAACTTACCTTATTCGGATTATTATTTAACTTTGGTTTCAAAATCCAACTTTTACTTTCTTTTTGGAAAACTCCATATTTTATGTACAAAATCCTTTGTAACTATTGAGTATGATTTGTAAAAATTATTGGATGTTAGAAACTGCATTTGGAACAGTTTCTCACTGTCAATTTATCAGTGTGTGCAGAAATGTTCTTTTCCTGCACTGTTTTCAAAAATCCTGTACATGAATTTCTTATTTCCTGCACAGTTTTTGAAATCTCATTTTATTTAAAACTCTAGATCGAATTTGAAAAATTTTTCTTCATGAAAGTTTTAGATCTCGAAAAACCCTAAAACTTTCCTGTTTACTCAAAACCTAATTCGGACTCTAACCCTCTCGTTTCCCCTGTTGAACCTACCTGGCCGTGCATGAAGTCTGGGCACGGTCAGGCTCGGATTTTTATAAAAACCAAGGCCATTGGAGTCTTATTTTGGAAAACGGTACACGTTGTCCGCTAGGAAAAACCCTTTTCTACAACTTTCATGTTTTACGTTTTTCCAAATTCGGCCTCTAAGGGCCTCAAAACCGGCTTTCCAGAAAACTGGCCAATTTTCACCCGAACTGGCAGTTTTCTTGTTTAAGTTGGTTTTACGTCCTAATCGTGCACTTTACCTCAATCAGCAGCAGCCGAGAGCCTAAGATCAAACATGCAGCACATTTCTAACGCAAAGCCTTATCATCAAACATAATTGGGGACATACATCATCATCATACATTAAGCATAAAAACCCCAAAAATCATGCAAGCATAAGCATGTAGATCCAAACCAACCATAAACCCTAATCAAAATCAAGCACAAAACCTAAAATCTAATCTAGGGCGATAAATTAAATTGAGCTTATGCTCTTACAAATTCGACTTGAAATACACTTAAATTTCAAATTGAAGCTCAATTTAAAAGCTTAGAGCCAAGAGATTTTTACCTTGATCAACAAAAGGGTTTGACTTGCTTGACCCAAACTTTATCCCTTTCTCCTTGGCTCCTCCACAACCGGCCTTCCCTTGGCTAATGGGGTACCAAAATTTTTCAGCCACCTAGCTTGTTCCTCACCAAATCCAGTCACCTTGGGACCTCTCTTTCCTCACTTTTCTTCTCTTTTCTTTCCTTCTCCACAACCGGCCTTCTTGGCCAAAATGAATACCAAAAATTTCTAATTTCTTGGTTGTGCTCCAACAAGAAAATCCGACCACTCTAGGACCTAATTCTCTTGAGTTTTAATTTTTCTTCTTGCTTTCTCTTTGGGTTCGGATTTTTGAGAGAGAAATTGGGCATAGTTTAGTTAGATTTCACAAATTTTGTGAACAAAAATGAGCCCCCCCACACCCCTATTTATAGGTGATGGAGAACTTCTTTAAATTGTCCAAAGGTCCTCAAAAAAATTATTATTTGCTCAAAAGGAGCCTTAGGTGGCTGGCCATTAGCTCTAGAACCTCCCACAAATTCTTTCCAAAATTAGCTTAATTACACAAATGATGTCATAATTATAAAGTTAAGTGATGTAAGCATCATTAAGGCTTGTTTGGCCTTCTTCCTTAATATGCAGTCCACTTTTATGCTAACACAGATGTCTTCAATACTGGGCTCACTAATGCACAGTACTGTATTACTGAACTACAGTCCAAAATTTATCTGTGTAAAAATGAACTGTATAAAAATTTTCTTATAACTTAAAACCATTTGGCCCTTGATATCCTAAATAATGTGCTTGATTTTTCTATGGTGATTTTAAATCTTATTCTTACCACTTTGTTCGTAAAGACGGTTTTTGCAGTATATTTTTCATACTGCTAATTACATAACAATACCGTCATACCTTTGACTTTTCTGATCAACCATTGACTTTCTTGTCAACCATTGACTTCCTTGGTCAATAGTTGACTTTCTTGGTCAAACTTTGACCAATATAAAATTATAATATTTTCTACCATTTTTACTTAAAAGGTCACATGCTTGGCTAAGCAATCATTTTTAAGTTTTATAAAATCATAAGAACTCACAAAACTTAATAAAAACCCTTAATCGAGCTCTTCCATAAATACCTGCATGGTACATTTCAAATTCCTTTAAAAAGGAAATCGTAATACTGCAAAAAGCTAGTCATTACAATACCAGTTTATTATAATAGGATTTGTATCTATGATTACTAAAGGTAATCGGATTGGATACCGATCTAGCATGTTATGATTTGTAGTAAGTAAGACGACTCTTATCTTACGCCCTGTTTGAAACAGGAATATGATATGTTGTCATGTCTTGATGGAATGATAGATCAAGAGCGTAGGACGACTTGTAAGTACAACTCCTTCTACAGCATGGGCAAATTGTTTTTGTTGCTTAGCATGTTTTTCAAAAAAAAAAAAAAAAAAAAAAAAACTCATGTATTGATTTAAATATTTTTACTGCTTTGCATGTTTTTCAAAGAATCATGTTTTAATATATGTGACGCATATGATTTATGTTTTATTATTGTGGCATTATATAAGTATGCTCACTAATAATAAATCACATGACAAGATTAAGACTAAATCAAGACAATAAAGTATCGTACCAACCTCCCCGTTGATGCGTGGGGGATTATGTATGTTTAAGAAAATTTTCATACCTTCCGTTGATGCGTGAAGGGTTATGTATATGATTTCCAGAATTATTAGGAACCTTGCAAACCCTAACTTTCTGTGGATTGTGCGCATTTGGTACGTACACAAAGGGCCCATATGTTAAGCAAGATAATAAGTTCATAATGGAAGCACAATCGATTCATAAGAAAACATAATTGGTTCATGCATTATCAATTCATACATTCTTTTACTAAAATGTTTTTGCGGAATAGAAAGTTGTACTTACTGAGCATAAGCTCATAACTTACGTTCATGCTGTAGGTAGGCGACCTACCGACAATGCTTGATGCAAGACTGTGGAAAGATGACACTGCAGACTGTGAAATTTGAGTTGGACACCGCCACGGGTTTTGGAAATATGTTATGTAAAATGTGTTTGTATTATGTTATGATAAGTCAATGGTACTAGTATATGATAACTAGTATGATTTGTTAAAATGTGGTTTGAAAGCTCGGTACTTAAGTGAGAACATATATATAAGTATGAGTTTTGAGTTTTAATTTGAGTTTAAAAATAAAAAAAAATCATTTCCGTATTTTTACGTAAAGCAAAAGTAAGTTTTAAGATAAAGTATGGTAAAGTAACAGCTCCACGAAATCGGGTCGTTGCAAAGTTAAGTATTTAAGTTATGTAAGCACGGTAACGTCCCTGCGTGGTCGGGGCGTTACAGAAACAAGATGGTAGTGCAGTGGATGACTACTAATAAATCTTATTTCTTCATTTCTGTCCACCATTTAGGTTCTTTCAGCTTTCCAAATATAAAATTAAGACTTTGGAATGATTTATGTATTCTCATATTAGATACCATAATAACTATCAGCTGCTATAATAAATTCTTCTAATCACGTCATAATCGTACAAATTAGCTTTCCCTCTTTCAAACTTTAAATACCTATAAAAACATCTCCATTAAATTTGTTACTTGAAACGCTAATTATCCAAGTTGTTATAATTACTGAAAAGAAGGGGCACAAATCGTTCTTAGTAATTAGGACTTAACACAGACATCTCGCACTAATTATCTTTAGTTGGCTTGCAGTTAAGATGCTAAGCATTGGATTGGCATTTGAGTAAATATGATTGAATTTTCTTGGCTTACGTTTTCCCCAAGCTATAAACGTGTTATATTTTTTTTGTCGCTTGTTGAATTGTTGATTTCAAGTCATGTTTCTAGCTCTGTGTTACATGGACTGGCCTGCCCTTTCATATCGTTTGTCGTTTCTTGCATGTAGGATGTTGAAAGGTTGTGCGTGGCTGGGGATTTCCGATATAAACAATTGTTTTAATTACTAGTAATTGTCATGGACATGATTGAAGTTAAAAGCTACAAATCTCTGGTATAATAATCATTTACTACTAAATCCTTCAAGTTCCCGCCTTGATATTCCTTGCTAGAAAGAAGATAAACTTGACTCCTTAAAAAAAAAAAATGGTTTAGCCAATCGTTTCAAGTGTCAGGTAATAGCTCCTGCTCTTTGCTTATATGTTTTTCTTAGCTACTCAATATAAAGACATAAAATTCCTAAAGCCATTTTATTTACCTCATTGCCAATCAATTTGCGCCATCTCTACCAAAATTGTTGATCCTTCGCTGAAAAGGCATTGTCTGTCTCCAGCGTTATTATTATTATTTTTTTTAATCTTCCTAAAGCTCACTTGCTTTTGATTTTTAAGTTTGCACTTGATCAATGTTGTGGCAAATAACAACTAGAGCAAATAGTTGGTGGTCGTCTACTATGTGGCGTTTCTTGATTTACGATCAAACTTAGATCCAAGGTGGAAATTTGTGAGGATGTCTCTAATTAACTTGATCGGGACACCAAAAATTAAAAAAGAGAAGAAAAAACCAAGTTACATTTTTTGTTTCCCTTTTTTATGTTTTTGGGAAACTGATCAATTCGAATAAGAATGATTTCGGGACTTCACAAAGGGTCTTTTTTTTTTTTTTTTTTTTTTTGGGAAAATTAAGGGTTAGGAAACCTAGAGAAAGGCATATATATACTTCAATTGGGATTGTGTGACAACAATTTTTGGCTTTTGGAGTGAACAAGCCAGAGAATGAGAAAGGAACAAGAGATTGAAACTAAGTGGGGTCCTTTAAGATTCTTGAGAGTACTCTCATATCATTCTTGTAATCACCCGTGATTATACATATTAAACAGAGGATCATCACTGAAGGAGTAGGATCTCACATTGAGATTCTGAACCTAAGTAATTTATGCATGTCGTTATTCTTCTTTTATTTTTGGATTACTTGTTTGATTGTTTTTTCTCTATAAACCGTTGAATTCAACATTTGATTTATTAAGTAATCATCACATATGTGTGTGTATATTTATTTATTTATTTATTTATTTTTTGCAATTGTATAATATTCTTGTATAGCCTTTTCGGACTGAAACTTGAATAGTCTTTTCAAGTCAACAAATCGTTACTAAAAGACTTTTTATATCAATAAAAATGTCGAAAACATATATTTACGATCCTAGTTTTTAACTTGAAAAGTCTTTCACTGTCAAGATAATTGGGTTAAGAGACTTAATTTTGGCATTCAAATAAATATCAAATATATTCTTTTAAATCATTACTCATAAAGTTTTTCAAAGTCAAAATTTCCTTGTTATGAAACTTTCGCCGTCAACGAAATAGTCTTTTGTTCTCTAAACGGTTGGTGAATGTGCTCAAGTTGCACTATAGGTTTTATTGGAGAAGAATAATAGAGTCAATATATTTGAATTGAGAGACTGTTTTGCCTTTATAATGTACTCTCTTATAGCAGTGTGACGTCACGACTTAAAATTCCCTTTACTACTACATATATTTGTGTGTAGAGACTTTTACCATCAACAGAATATGTGAACATATATATAAGAAATAAAGGCACAAATACGAGGAAAACAGTACATATTGGTAATAGGAAATGATGAACAAGCAAAGCTGTTAGTGATGGGCGTGTTAGAAACAAGTACTCCTGCATTTTAAAACTTTTTAACTTCTTCAATTTACAAGCACGAAAGAAGAAAATTTTACTTTTTTTTTTTTGGGGTTTCATTTTGGAACTATCATAGAGGGAAAATAGGTTTTGATTTGTTCATATATTGTATATATATCATTTGATTATACCTAACCATCCACATTAGTAGGGTTAGGGGAAATGAAAAGTCGAGGGAAACAAAAAACGACAACAAAAAAGATGCATAACTGAAAACGACAATAAATAAGAAGACTGCATGAATCGAGAAGCGACGACGTTCTAAAAACAACAAAATATTCCCACATAAAAAATAATATAAAAAAAGACACCAATTCAAAAAATTGCAACAAAATAAAAGCGACAATCATAGAAAAAAAAAAAAGAAAACGATAAATAATTTCAAAAACCATAAACAACAATTGAAAAATGCGACGAGAATCTACATGAACGAGAGAAATAAAAATAGAGAAATGCAAGACCACAAATTAAAAAAAAACGAAATTTGTAAAAAAAAAATAAATAAATAAAAGATTGTTGCAGTAAAAAAAAAAAAAAAACATAACCTATGTGGTTTTTAGTTCGAGTAGGATTTCCCCTTGGGGTTAGAATACTTGGATATTTTCCTTCAACTGTTATAATATTTCTTTATTCTAATAAATTGAGTTAGGAGCATGGTATAGGATGGGCTAAGGATTTGGTTACCAACTTAGTTGGAATATGTTCAATCTTTGTCTTGATGTCATTATCCCTTCTCTTCATTAGGGGGAAAAAAATCCTAGGTAACTATGATAGTCATTTACTAGTCGTTAAAGTTCCTGCAAAAAAGTTCCTTAACACAAAGAAGATAAAATTTTCTTTAAAAGAAAAAATTTGCCTTGAATGTTTCCGCGTATTGAAAACCAAAAGTTGCAGAAAAACTCTAAAATCTTGGTGGCCTTCAAAGCTATAAAGTATGATTCAAAATATAGATAAAAATTTTAAAAAATGTAAAATTCCAAACTAAGCTTCTCTGTTCTGATTTTTAAAGTTTTCTGTTTTTCGTACGGGCGATCCAAAGTAATCACCCCCAAGTTCATTTTATACTTCAGATTTAATTTATTGTTTATCCAGAGAAACAGGATTTGAATTCGTCCAACAACAGAATGGTCTATCTTTTTGTTGGGCATGTAGTTAAAAAAAGATGGAACACGCCAAAGAAATAATCAATACAAAAAAAAAAAAAAAAAAAAAAAAAAAAAAAAAAAAACAAAGCTATTTTATAATGTTTGTGTTATTGGAACACGCCATAGAAATAATTAGTAATAAACTCTTACTTTATAATTATTTAAGTAAGTTGGTCGTTGCAAGAATTTAGTAACGAATTTAGCTTTTAATCTTCTAGGACCTATCATTTAGTACCATCAAACTTGTAAATTGGGAAAGAAATGAAAAACTTGAAAATGAAAAACAAAAAAACTATTGGTCGTTGCTTCTGTTTGACTCTACTTTGTTGAGTACAACTCACCCTTTATCTTCTGAGCCGTAAAGAGAAGCAAAGAGATTTACTATCTTATACAACGAAAACGTTAAACATTTTTTCAGAATCAACTAGTGCATCAAGATATCTCAATTAGTTTAAGTAAAAAAATAAAAAATAAAAAAGATATCTCGATTAGTTAGGTCAACACTCTTTTAACACCCTTATAATTTACCTATGATACATGAAAATAATAAAACAACAAAAATAAAATGAAGTTTGAATAAAAGAAGGAAAGAGCCCCAAAGAGAAAAGAAAATCCAGAAACAACCACTATTCTGTTGTCTTATAAGATTTACTCGGATAGCCCGGCCTATCTCATTAAAACCTTTTGATAGAAACAATCCGAAAGAAAAAAAGTCATTCAGAAAAAAAAAAAAAAAAGAAAAAAAAAAAAGCATGATCTCGAAGACAACATTAAGCATTATATGATCAATTATAATGATCAAACTGACCATAGAAGGAATCACTGATAAAAAAACGACAATATACATAAAAAGCGACAAAAGTCAAGAAATATTAAAACGACAATAACACCAAACGACAACAGCTATAAATAACATCAAAATTTAGTAAAACAAATAAAATTGACGGGAAAAGAATGTGCAAAAGCTTAGTGAAATTTCTACCTCCTTTTAATTTTCCTTTTTCATTCAATTTCCACCATCTTTACCAGCAGTGTAAATTCTTCTCTAGCGTTTTGTATACGTGCTGATTTTTTTTTTTTTGTTTTGTTTTAATTTTACGATTTATATACGCGCTGGTATCATTAGAGCTGGTGACACATTCTTAGCTTGACAGTTCTTTTTTAAGTTGATACCATAATTACTGAGTAATTACAAAATGCTCTGTAGAAGACTAGTGACTAGAAGTCTAGAAGACAACATTGGAAGGTGTAATTTCTAAGAAAGTTGCCATTGTTTTAAAGAACAATTTAAGACTTATAAGAGCCTTTTCTTTTGATGATTTCCCGTAGTGATTATAGTGTAATAACCGAAATTTTTACGGACTCATGATTTCCCTGTATATAAAGAAATTTAAGTCTGTGCTATGTGTTTATGTGATTATGGACATCAATGTCAAATTCATAATTTTATCAGTATATGTTTGAGTTCTCGATTAATTAGCTATGAGGCTCAATAGTAGTTTGTTTAGTCATGCAGGAAGCCTTTTAAGGAAAAAGGTATAATAAAATTTATGATTTCATGTTGGTCAAAGTTTGACCAAGAAAAGTCAAAGATTTGAATATGACGATATTACAGTATAGCAAGCAGTATAGGAATTATACTGCGAAAAACCGTCATCACAGATTAAATAGTTGAAATAAGGGTCAAGACCACTATAAAAAAATCAAGTACATTATTTAGGACAATAAGGGATTTTTGAAATTAAGTTGATAATTATGCTTGAATTGAAAGCCAAGTGACTCTACCCTAGCTGGTCACCTCACAGGGACTAAAGTGTAAATATTTTACCCTAAGGCTCAAAGTGTAATTTTAAGAAATAGTGTGGTAAGCATGGTGAGGTAAGCATGATGAGGTAAGCATGGTGAGGTAAGCAAATACTTGCTTGGTGAGCAAGTTACTTGGCCTCCAAGGCATTACCATGGCCAGCCACCTCAAGGGGGGTGGGAGCAAATATTTTTCTCTTAAGGGCTATTATGCAATTTTTGGATTAAAAATAAATCCAAAAATAAAATAATTATCACCTATAAATAGGTGATTGGGGGGGTGCCTTTTGGTTCACTTTAAGTGAAAATGCCCCAAAACTATGGCAAAATATCTCCTCACCCTCTTTTCCCCTTAGAAGCCGAGCCCTAGAGAAGAGAGAAATAAAAAAAAAAAAAAAGAAAAAGAGAGAAAGAGAAAGAGCAGTGGTGGTCGGAAATTTTGGAGAACACCAAAGCTAGAGGGAAGCCGGATTTAGTAGAAAGCAAGGGGGAAAAAGATTGGATCCAAACCTAGCACCAACTTTTGTTGATTAAGGTAATCCTCCTTGGTTCCCTAAGCTTTTCAAAGTTAGTTTTATTAGAGATTTATGTGTTTTTGCAAAGTTTGATTGTAAGAACATAAGCTCAATTTATTTCCTTATGCCCTAGTTTAGATTTTTAGATTTGTGCTTGATTAGGTATTATGTGGTTTTTGTAACGACCTACCTTATGTAGGCTATTACTGTACATAACTTACATAATTACTTAACTTAATTAGCGGAATTTCGAACTATATTTTTTTTTTTCAACTTGATTCATAAACTTTTCATATGTACATACTTATATACATACGTATAAGTACTTAATCAAGTACTGGAGTCTAAAACTGATTATATAACAAAACTACATACATATATAATAACCAAACGCATAGTGGCTCCCAACTCGTAATCTCATAGATAGTTCTATCCAACTCCACCGTCTTGTATCAAACATTGCCAGTATGGAGCTTACCTATAGTAGAGACGTAAGTCGTAAGCTTTCGCTTAGCAAGTACAACTATTTATCCGCAAAACATATCATAATAAAGCAATGCATGAACCAATTATGCTTTGATTATGCTTTCTTAAGTTAGCTTGTTTTTGGGCCTCTTACATAACATAAGTGTACATACCGTGGCGCGTAGCCATGGAGTGGTTGGGGTGGCCAGCCCAGTCCAACTCAAATCATGGACCAAACTTGACCTAGTGCAGGTCGGTACGACACAAGGCAACATAGCTTGCCAACTTACTTAATTTCATATTTCATGAACAACATATTCTTAAAATAGTTTATTACTAGAAACTTGATCTTATTCTTACCATATCAATTATTAGTAGTGAACATGCTTCATGATGTCACAAGATAAATCATAAATCATACATAAATGTATGGCTTTAAAAACATGCAGTCAATAAAACAATATGCCTATGCTGTAGGCGGAGTTGTACTTACTGGTTTTGCTAAATCTGAGTTTGATGCTTCAACAGATTGCAACATAGTTATGTACATGTTTTCAAAAAGACATAAGATAAGAATCATCATATCTTACCATAACTTATTACATTCAATGTTGGTATCCTAACCAACATTTATCAATGATCCTAGTTATATGTCCCCCTACATACAAAATCTGATACTTAATTCGGTTACTAATTGTAACCTTAGGCTCTTGATCCAAACAACAACC
This sequence comes from Ficus carica, assembly GCA_009761775.1. Classification (NCBI taxonomy): domain Eukaryota; kingdom Viridiplantae; phylum Streptophyta; class Magnoliopsida; order Rosales; family Moraceae; genus Ficus; species Ficus carica. The sequence continues at coordinate 48,966 of VYVB01000591.1, forward strand.
AAACAGTATTTGCTTGCTTATACTTAAAATAAATCTTAGTCACAAGGTCTAATAATAGCTTATCAGGTTACTAAGAGTAACCTTGGGTCCAAAACTTAACATATAAAAATTAGTAACCCTTTTGGTTACTAGAAGTATCTTTTTTTTATTTTATTATCTTGGTCCAATTTAATTTTTAGTAACCTTTCCGATTACTAAGGGTCTTATTATGATTACCCTATAGCTTAGTCCTTATTTACTTCTTTTTACAAAGACAGGGAAAACTGTAAAATTCTAAAGACCATTTCTGAAAACAGTCCCATATCTCCAGTTATCAGTACATGTGCAGGAATTGCCTAATCCTGCATTGCTTTGAAAATCTTGTGCAGGAATTTCCTGTTTTCCTACCCAGTTTTTAAGATTAAGTTTTACTTTAAAATCCATTTTGAATTTGAAAAAGTCTTCTTCATGAAAGTTATAGAGCTCAGTGATTCCTACAACTTTCATGTTTTACTAAAAACCCAGTTCAGCTCTTAACTTACCCATTTTCCTTGTTGAATCTGCCTAGCCGTGAACACTTGTCTACTTAGGCCAGGCTAGGTTTTTGCTAAAAACTGAGGCCGTTGGAGTCTTATTTTTAAAAACAGTCCATGATGCCCCCTAGAATTTTCCCTTTTCTACAACTTTCATGTTTTAACTTTCCTCAAATTCGGCCTCTAAAGGCCTCAAAATCTTGTGTCCAGATAGCTGCCTTGTTTTGGTCCGAACTGGCAGCTTCCTTTTGTTGGTGGTTCTTACATAAAATTTCATATACACTACCTCAAACGGTTAAAACCGTGAGCCTAGAACAAGCATGCAGCGTATTTCCCATCGTTTTCCTTATCATACAATCCATTCACATCATACAACTTGCACATAAACCCAAGTGGTAATTTCTACCATAGTTAGGGTTTTTAGGGTTATTCAAAACCCTTATACATCATACATCACTAATCTCATTTCCATACATCAAATATCATTCTTAAGCATATTGGGGACATATAACAAACATATAATGAGCATACACCCTTAGCACATGATTTCTAGAGCATGAAATCAAAAACACATACCACCACAAAAACAAGCTTTCTTAAGCCTATACAAGCACACACTAAGCTTACTTAAACTATTACATGAAAAGGAGAGATGATGAGCTTATGCTCTTACATCCAATGCTTGAAATACATATAAAGATCTTGCTCCAAAACTTAGTAGAAAACTTAGGAGATTGAGATGGTTTACCTCTAGAACTTGGAAGATGATTCTCAAGCTTGGATCCAACAATTTCTTCTTGCTTTGCTTCTCCAAAATCCGACCAAAATTTTTTTTTTCTCCTTCTCTTTGTTCGGCTCTCAAGGGGAGAGTGAGACTAGAGTGTGAACTAAACTTTTAGAGTGGAACTAAATGGTTCAATGTACTAACACATCACCTATTTATAGGTGATTTTGATCTCTTTACAAGTTGCATATTAATCCCCCCAAAGTGAAGTATTTGCCCAAAATTCCATGCAAGGTGGCCGGCCATGAGGTGATAACTTGGTGGGCAAGCATATTCAATGGTCAACTTTTTGTAATACTTTCCATAATTTTCCAAAAATCCAAAATTACTTAATTATCTTCTCTGATGAGGTGTTCCTTAATTAAGTCCCATTTGGCTTGTCTCCCAAAGTATAGTCCAATATCATACTAATATGAATATTATCAATATTGTTTTCAACTAAAAACAATACTGTTATACTGAACTGCAGTCCAAAATTTATCTGTACTTAATTGGACTGCGTAAAAATTTTTCTTTGGTCTTGAAGGCTCTTGGCCTTATTACTCTAAATATTGTGCTTGATTTTTGTACAAGGGTCACGTGCCTTATTTTCACTTCCGTATTCATAATGACGATTTTTCACAGTATAATTTCATACTGTTTATTATACTGGAGTACCATCTCAATCATATCTTAAATTTTCCTGGTCAAACTTTGACCATAATAAAATCATATATAAATTATAATTCTGATATAATCGGATTAGGCATTTCATATAAACATACATAATATAGAGTTTGATTTCAAATGACAGAAATCATAATTTGTACAAAAGTTTTTATTACAGTTTTGATTTATGATGTATGGATATGCAAACCAAATTACAAACCCTAGCTTGGTGCAAGAACACCACAAGGGTTATATGTGTATGCATGGATATATGTCGATAGGAATTTATGTTAGAAAGCGCTGCATGTGTAATACCAAGTATTTCCGTAATAATACAATTTCTTTTGTTTTAAGAAATTTGTACAAAATATGAAGATATGCATGAAAAAGCCCGGTTAAGGGTTTTTATTACGTTTTGTGAGTTTTATAATTTTATAAGACTCGAAAATGATTGCTTAGTCAAGAAAATAACCTTTTAGGCAAAAAGGAGCAAAATCGTCAAAATTTTTTATGTTGGTCAAAGTTTGACCGAAAAACGCCGACGGTTGACCAAAAAGTCAACTGTTGACCACGGGAGTCAAAATTTGGCGGGAAAGTCAGCGGTTGACAAGAAAGTCGATGGCGGACGAGAAAGCCAAAGATTGACCCAAAAAGTTAGAGAAAAAGGCTGTACGATTAAATAATTCGCAGTATAGAATTGTACTGCATAAAGCTGTTTTATTAATTAAAACGATATGTTTAGGATTCAAAACCACCATAGAAAATCAAGCACATTAATTAGAACATCTTCGGCCAAGTGGTTTCAAGTTATGAGAAATTTTTATACAGTTCGGTTTTACATAGATGAATTTTGGACTGCAGTTCAAAAACCAATACTGCGTATAAGTGAGTCCAGTATTGGAAATACCTGTGTTAACTTAAAGATGGACTGTATATTAAAATAAATAAAAAAAGAGCCAAACAACCCTTATGGTGGATGATATCATTTACCTTTTTATTTATTGCATCATTAAGGAATTAAATAAAAATTTGGAAAAAGATTTCCTTGCTCACCAAGCCAAGGTAGCCGGCCACATACACCCCCCTAGTGCTCAATTTCAAAATTGTTTAGGGACTAAAGGTTTCAAAATTCAAAGAGTTCCAACCTCTATAAATAGGGGTTGTTTTAATTCAAAAAAAAAAATTAGAGAAAAGCAACCTTATTATGCCAAAATTTCTCCACCAAAAACCGGGAGTGTGAAGGAAGGAAAAGAGAGAAATTTAAGCTAGGATCAAGGAGAAGAGAGAGTGTGAGGATCGGTTCTTGAAGGAGAAGCAAGAAAGAAGTGAGAAAAAATTTTGGTACCCATTTTTCCTACCTAGGGCCGGTTGTGGGAGCCAAGTGGTGGCTGGATTTTTGAGCAATTTTGGTGACTGGAATTAGGGCAAGAAAGCTGGAAATTTTGGGAGCCAATCAACCTTGGAAAGCCGGCTGTTGAAGGGGGAACAAAGAGAAGAAAGATCAAGCCCAATCCCTAACCAAAGTGAGGTATAATTACTTGGATCCCTAAGCTTTCATTTGAATTTCATATGGAGAAATTTAAATGTATTTAAGCTTGGTTTGTAATGAGCATAAGCTCACTTTAATTTGCTGCCTTAGATAGGAAATTAGAGCATGTGCTTGATTTAGTTATGGTTATGGTTTGGTGGTTGCAATCTTGCATGCTAGGTGTTTGTTGTATGGTTAGAATTTTATTTGTTGATGCATAAGGTTGATTTTGATTTGCATGGAAAAAATTGGACGTTAGAAGTACGCTGCATGACTGACTTAGGCTCCCGCTGTGTTCGGTTGAGGTAGGGTGAACGTAATAGGACGTAACATAAAATCGAAACCGAAAACTGCCAATTCGGGTAGAAATTGGCCAGTCTCGGGAAAAAGCCGATTTTGAGGCCTTTAGAGGCCGAATTTGGAAAAACTCAAAACACAAAAGTTGTAGAACAGGGTTTTTCCTAGGGGGTAACGTGGGCAGATTTTCAAAATGAGGCTTCAATGGCCTTTGTTTTTACCAAAACCCGAGCCTGACCGTGCCCAGGACCCATGCACGGCCAGGAATGATTCAATAAGGAATATGACGAAGATAACGATCGATCTGGGTTTTCTATAAAACACGAAAGTTGTAGGGTTTGTTGAGAGCTAAAACTTTCATGAAGAAAGGTTTTCCAAAATCTGTTTAGATTTTTAATTAGAAGAGGATTTCAAAAACTGTACAGGAAATAGGGAATTCCTGTACAGAATTTCGTAAAACAGTACAGAAAAAGGTAAGTTTTCACATGCACTGATAAATTGACAATGAAAAGCTGTTCCAAAGGCAGTTTCCAATAGTCAATAATTTTTACCAATCTAATTTTATGATTTCCAGTTTTTAAAGTTAAACAAAAGATTTAACAAAGAATTTTACATAAGGTTTTACAAGAAAATAGGATTTTGAAACCTTAAGTTAAAAACAATCCGATTAGAATAGATTTAAACCCTAGGGTTACTCAATGTAACCAAGTAGGATAACGTAAAATTAAGTAAGGGATATATAACTAAAGTTATATAAGAATGTTGATTATACTACCAACATTTCTAACCCTTACTTTTATTTGAAAACAGAGCATAGCACGCAGCAGTGTCCTAGCGGAATCAAGCTAGATATCGGACACAGTAAACATAAACAAGGTAAGTACAACTCCGCCTACAGCATAGGCTTTGTTGTGTATACTTGCCTAAGTATGATGAAAATGTTATGTGACGTAAATGTTACATGCTAAGTGATAGAAAATGTTATGCTCTATATGTTAAGTGCTATAATAGGTTAGGAAATGTCATGAAAGATGCTATGAAGTATGAACGCTATGTTATATGTTATGTTATGCCATGTGCTATAAAAGGGTTAAATGCTATGATGTGTCATAAAGTATGCTATGTTATGTGTTATAATATGCTAGGCTATGTAATATGTTATGGCATGTGCTATGAAATATTATGAAATATGCTAGAATCATGTTATGAGAGGATATATGATATGTTATGGCTATGGTATGGTTAAGATAGGATCATGATTTAATTGTGTGACACATCACGAAACATGTTCACCAATTAATAAGAATAAGATCAAGATATGAAACGATGAAAGTTATGATAGCAAGCGAACTTACCTGTGTCGTACCGACCCGCGTGAGGTCGGGTTGAGCTATGGCAAGAGTAAGTCCATGGTTGCGCGCCCGGTACGGACACTTATGTTATGGGGCCCATAAGTAAAAATAAGTTAAGAAAGAATGTTATGAAGAAATAAGAAAGCATAATGAAACATAAATGGTTCATGCATATGTTATGATAAGTATGAAATGCCATGATAAGTTATGTTATGCTAAGATAAGTTAGGATATGCTATGATAAGTTATGAGATGCTATGAAAGGTTATGTTATGATATGTTAGGATATGTTGTGTTTGTGATGTCGCGGTAATTAGTAGTTGTACTTGCTGAGCGAAAGCTCACTGTTTTATGTCTATGCAGTAGGTAAACAACCTGTCAGCAACTGTTGATGCAAGATGGAAGGGCGAGGCCTGGCGGACTGTGAAATGTGGGGATCAAGCCGCTACGCGTTTTGAACTATTAAGTAATTATATTATGAGTTTCATATTACGCTCAAACGATTTTATTTAATGTTCGTTATGTTTACGTACGTATCTGTATGTGTGAATCACGTCGTATAAAATAAAATAAAAAAAAATTCCGCTGTTTTCGTTAAGTATGAAAGTATGAAAATATGCATGTGTGTACGGTAACAGCCTGTGTAAGACGGGTCGTTACAGAGTTGGTATCAGAGCGGTTCCCTGCGATCAAATTTCACAGTCAGCCTGCCACCGCCGCCATCATTGTAAGTTTAAAATTTATTTTCAATATTAATATTTATTATGCGAATATGTGATGATAGATACACGATTATGGATCCTGCACAAGTAGCTGAGGATCAACGCTAGATTACGTCTTTCTACAAGTCCCAGCCCCCGTTGTTCGATAGCACGAGACGGACAGTGTCGCTATCTGCATGGCTGTACGACACGGAGTTGATTTTTCGCACTAGCCACATTGTGGAGCGTCTACAGGTCTCCTTAGCTAGTCGGTGTTTAGTTTCGGACGCTCGCTTGTGGTGGATGACACACGGAGAGAGGGCGTTGCCAGACCACACTTGGGCGCATTTTCGTGCCCTAGTGATCGCGCGTTATGGTCCGATACCTGGGGAAGGAGCAGGCGAGCCGTACCGTGATCCCGAGATTTATCGGGATATGCAGCACCGGCGATATCAGAGTTTGGTAGCTGATTGGCGAGCGTATCCACAGGAGTCCATGGGACACTACTGCAGGAGATTTCAGGAGGCGATGTTGCCTCACATTCCACAGGACATACTCAACCCAGAAATGCAGGCACTGGTGATACTCCACAATGGATTACCTCCTCAGATCCGATAGTACGTCACAAAACCGATGCTTGGTATGACGGTCGGGGATATGATAGCTGACATTATAGAGGCTGAGATGGTTGGCCACGCTATGCAGGCCGGAGTTGAGGCCGTGGTCGACGGCCAGGATGCGGCCGATGACATAGATGCTCATTAGGATCAGCCCGAGGATCCTCCAATCATCGATATATCCAGCGATGACGAGGACGATAATATGGAGCCAACGCTCGAGCCAGGAGATTGGGATGTGGATTCCGATGCTTCGTCAGTAGCCACGATCGAGATTATAGTTTAGACTAGGATTGATCATGTATATTTCTTTTGACCATAGAACCGATTGTACTAAGCTTATCATGTTTGATTATAGGCTTGTACTTATGTACGATGGTGAAGAGTTAGACACTCCCATCATAGTTTTGACTTCATATGTATAAATATGTATGTACAGTGTGATGAAATTAATATGTAATTGCAGTATGGTAAATTATGATGTACATAGAATGTACATAAGAGATTGTAAGAATGATGTACTTTTGAAAGTGTACAAAAAGGACCGTGCGAACACGGGATATATGACAAGAATATGTTATGTTATGAAAAGCCACGCTGTGATTATAAAAGTTACGTTATGATAAGTATGGTAATATGATATGATAAGTTATGCATGAAGAAAAGGATATTATAAATATGATAATATCTTTTCTTTGGGTGAATAGGATTTTAGAAGATGGTACGCCCGCGCAGAACGATGCCCGTTAATCTGCCTGAGCCGGATCTCGCAACTGTTGTAGTAAATTTTCAACGGCAGTTGTTGGAACAACAGCGAGAAACTGATAGACTTCAGAAACAGATAGCCCGATTCAATCAGATACTTCAAGATAATGTAGTCACGCCTCAAGAAAACCCACCCCTGACTAGGGAAGATTCCTTACATAAGCGCTTCAGGCGAATGAAGGCGCCTGAGTTTGAAGGACCCACGAACTCAATAGAGGCCGATAATTGGTTATTAGATATCCAAGTAATTTTGGATTTTATGGGACTGACAGAACAGGAGAAGATTATGTGTGCTTCCCTGATGCTTAAAAAGGATGCTCAGCATTGGTGGATGACTGTGCAAATGCGTAGAAACGTGACAATTGTTGGGGTTAGACTTCGTCTTCCCAATAATGACGTTAGCTTTAACAGTTTATCTAACGAACGATGAACTCTCTATTCTAACGCCTCCACATTTGGGCCGGACCCAACTCACTGTAAAGTCAATAACGAACGACCATCGCTCGTATAATTGGGCCGGACCCAATGACGCGATTCGTTCCAAATAAAGCATCGAACATCGAGCTAACGGATCAACACTGATTCCTTACTTATTGACTTTATTGACTGCGAACGATAGATCATAAAGACAAAGTCTTATTTTCTATTCATCGTTCGTCGTTCATATTCAACAATGCTTATATGGTTATACTCTCTATAACAGTCGAACCCAGCGTCGACGATGATGTGTCATGCCATCATGATAACTGATCAGTTCATAACTGGCAATAACCGCTAAGCCATAATCTGTGGAACATTACAATAACTGCTGAGTTCATATCATGACACGTGTCCCCAGTGGACAACGAGGGAAAACCGCTCAACACCAGTTATTCGTCATTCCTCTATAAAAAGAGGAGGACCCCCCTTCAGAAAGGGATCCGACACTCTGAATTCATACTGTTACTCTGCAAAAAGGTTTCTAGAAATCATTTTTTGTACTTGAGAACATCCATACAGTGAATACACATTACTCACAGAGGACGTAGCCCGGTTTGGCGAACCTCTCTACATTTTGGTGTTGATGATTCTCTATCTCTATCTTTTACTTTTATTTCTGGTTATTTTCACATGAATTTGCTTATTGAGTTTCAACAACGATTGCCAAGGGCCCATTTAACTGTTTGTTTATTCATTATTATTAACTCTCTGTTAAATTTTGACTGTAGAAAAACTAGCATCTACAGTTTGGCGCCCACCGTGGGGCTCTTGGCCATCTTACATCGGAAACTCGTACAACAGCCATGGCAGCAGAACGTGAACACCAGGATGATCTTTCCCAGGGAAGCCCAATCATTCAACAGGAAGCTTCAACCTCTGAAGCGATCTCCCAAATCACCAATCTGACACGATTGGTTGAGGAACTGACCAAAAAACACAATGACCAGCAGAGTCATATGGAGACCATCACTGCGGAGAACCAGATTCTCAAAAACCAGTTGATGGCAATCAACTCCCAAGCCGCTTACTCGTACTACTACAACCCGTATGTCGGGTATTCCTTAGGTGCGAGCGCTGGGGGCTGGGAACCACACGCCTCATACGAACAGCGAGGCGCGAACGATGGGACATGGCGACCAGCCACGTCTTACAACCCTCAAGGCGCGAACGCTGGGGGCTGGCAGCACGCTACACCCTATCACCAGCAACGTTCGAGGGCTACTTACAGCCCTTTTAATCCAATGCAGCCACTGTTCGCATCTGAGGATACCCCAGTAGTAAACGAGAGACAAGCGCAGCCGAGACAGACGGCTCCGGGACCCAATTCAAGGAGACAGACCACACCAATTCGGCGTTCGACGCCCGAATTATCACAATCATCAGAGGATCTCCTCCAACCAGGAACGAACGTTGAGGAGATGATGCGAAGTATAATGTCTGAGGAGATGAGGACATTGGAAGCACAGATGCAACAACGCTTCACTTCGCAGATCCACAAGGCAACAACCTCTACACCAGGGATCGACGATCTTGCCCGTGGTGTCCGCGAGACGCCTTTAACAAAACGGATCACCAACACAATCACCCCCAAGTTCAGCAACATCTCTTTTCCTCGGTTTGACGGAATGTCAGACCCACATGACCACCTCCTTCAATACAAGCACGTCGTTCAATCGACGAACATCCCAACCGACATGCTAGATGATATGATGTGTAAGCTCTTTGCTCAGAGCTTGAAGGGTGCCGCGTTGAGATGGTTTTGTAATCTTCCAGCAGAGTCCATTGACTCGTTCGATGAACTTTCCCTCGAATTTATGCGAAGCTACTCCGTTCACATCCAGTCCGGAAAAACAACAAAGGATTTGTGGGGTGTGATCCAGGGACCACACGAATCGCTACGCGCTTACATTAAGCGTTTTAGCAAAGCGATTTCGGAGATCTCAGGATTGGATGACGGCACCGCGAGGGAAGCGTTGAAGAAGGGATTAAGGCATAGGTCTTTGTTTAAAAATGAGATCTGTGCCCGATATCCCCCGACGATCCAAGATGCTCTACATCGAGCGAAGGGATTCATCGAACTGGAAGAGGAGAACGAACGAATGGAACATCGAGCTTAGCTTTCTACCCCAAGGTATCCCCAAGGGAATGGACAAGCAGAAGCAACTAACAAAACGATCGTTCAGAAGTTGAAGAAGAAACTTGAAGCTCGAAAGGGACGATGGGCAGACGAACTACATGGCGTACTCTGGGCGTACAGGACTACCCCGCGAAGAGCGAACGGAGAATCTCCATTTTCACTAACCTTCGGTGCTGAAGCTGTTATCCCAGCAGAAATCGGTGTCCCTACACTCCGACGTCAATTGGCTTTTGAAAACGAGAGTCAGAATCAAGAAATGCTCAACGACAGTCTGGACACTCTTGACGAACGACGAGATCAAGCCCTGATTCGAATGGCAAACTACCAACAATCAGTGGCAAAGTACTACAACTCCAAAGTTCAACCGAGAACTTTCAACGAAGGAGATCTTGTGCTTCGAAAAGTATTCCAGAACACTGCCGAGCCAAACGCAGGAAAGTTGGGAGCAAATTGGGAAGGTCCTTACAGGATTTTGAAGGTTATACGACCAGGCGTCTACCGTTTGGAAACGAGCGATGGAGTGGAGGTTCTTCGCAGTTGGAACTCTCATCATTTGTGAAAATACTATGTGTAATCTATTTTTGCTGTTTTGATGTTTCTAAACACTTGAAATTTTTCGGAACAAATTTTTGTAAAGGCTAGATCTCTTACGTCGAACGTTCGATGCGATATCGAATCCGTAGGTCTACGCCTAACAACTTCACTGCTTGAACTACGTTTGGCTTGATCCCTAAACACTGGGTACGTAGGCAACTCGTATGCGTTCGTACGAGTCCAGTCAAAATCATCAAATAAATTCATTGTTCCATCGAACTATGAATGGCTTGATCCCTAAACTTTGGGTACGTAGGCAGCTCATCACATTTGAATGAGTTCAGCTACTTTTCCTAATCAAAAACGCGTCATCGAACGCTCGACATTCGTTATGTTCTACATTATGTTCGATATTCGTCCAGCACGAATTACACTCGACATGCGCCACGTGTATTCATTCAGTATTTTTCACTGGGCTAGAGACTCCCATCGATCGATTCGTCAGTCTAGTCAGATTTTCCTGATCTGATTTTACCACGACTGATGTGACCATCGCCATGTATCAAACACTCTATCAAGGATCCATCGCTCGATAGAGTGGGGGGGCTATCTGTTGGGGTTAGACTTCGTCTTCCCAATAATGACGTTAGCTTTAACAGTTTATCTAACGAACGATGAACTCCCTATTCTAACGCCTCCACATTTGGGCCGGACCCAACTCACTGTAAAGTCAATAACGAACGACCATCGCTCGTATAATTGGGCCGGACCCAATGACGCGATTCGTTCCAAATAAAGCATCGAACATCGAGCTAACGGATCAACACTGATTCCTTACTTATTGACTTTATTGACTGCGAACGATAGATCATAAAGACAAAGTCTTATTTTCTATTCATCGTTCGTCGTTCATATTCAACAAGTCTTATATGGTTATACTCTCTATAACAGTCGAACCCAGCGTCGACGATGATGTGTCATGCCATCATGATAACTGATCAGTTCATAACTGGCAATAACCGCTAAGCCATAATCTGTGGAACATTACAATAACTGCTGAGTTCATATCATGACACGTGTCCCCAGTGGACAACGAGGGAAAACCGCTCAACACCAGTTATTCGTCATTCCTCTATAAAAAGAGGAGGACCCCCCTTCAGAAAGGGATCCGACACTCTGAATTCATACTGTTACTCTGCAAAAAGGTTTCCAGAAATCATTTTTTGTACTTGAGAACATCCATACAGTGAATACACATTACTCACAGAGGACGTAGCCCGGTTTGGCGAACCTCTCTACATTTTGGTGTTGATGATTCTCTATCTCTATCTTTTACTTTTATTTCTGGTTATTTTCACATGAATTTGCTTATTGAGTTTCAACAACGATTGCCAAGGGCCCATTCAACTGTTTGTTTATTCATTATTATTAACTCTCTGTTAAGTTTTGACTGTAGAAAAACTAGCATCTACAACAATCATGAGCTGGCAAGATTTTATGATCGAGTTTAGAGCAATGTACTACAATCGGGATATTCTTACAGCTCAGCAGAATGAGTTTAATAGTTTCCGGCAAGGATCGATGACAGTATTGGAGGCTGTCAAGAAATTTGAACAGCTAGCCCATTTATGTCCAGAGCTTGTACCAAATGAGACCGAGAAGGTAAGAATGATGATGAAGATGTTTCGGTCTGATATTGCCAAGCAAGTTAGTGCTGGCAGTAACCCTCCTACTTTGGTGTCTGATTGTATCGGTCAGGCAATAAGAGCTGAGTACCAGATTAACCAAGATAAGGAGGCAAGAATTCAAATTCTTAAGGCTAAGAAAGGAAATAAGGACGCGGCGAAGCAGTTGCAGCCTCGACAGAATCTGAAGATGCATTCGAAAGGCCAAACCAGTAATTCGGCTCGAAAATTCAAACAATTAGGAAAGAACAAGAAGAGAAAGAATGCTACAAGTCAAAGCCAACAGGGAAATTACCCTCAAAAGAAAACCAATCGAGGTAGTGGGGGTAGTAATAATAATAGCAATAGTTATCCGGTGTACGCCCAGTGTGAAAGGAGACACATAGGAGTGTGTAAATTTGGGATGAACATTTGCTACCTTTGTGACAAGGAAGGCCACTATGCAAGAAATTGTACCCTGAAGAACCAGAATCCAAACCCCCAGTTTCCAAATAGAGATTCGGATCATCAATTACTTGTAGTCCAAGCAAAAATTGAAGGCCTTTCGATCGCACAAGAAAGACTGGAGGCTCCGAAACCACAGACTTGGAATTTTGCCTACACAAAAGAGGACGTTGAAGCTGGAACTTCATCGGTGGCAACAGGTTAGATTTCTGTCACCATTTATGATACACTTGCTCTACGTGATTCTGGGGTTGACCATTAATTGTATCGATAGATTCCGCCCAGAAATTAGGAAGAAAGGATAATAGTTTAGAGTAATCTCGTAGAATATTCCTTTAGCTAGGAAAAAATTCTTCTGTCTGACTATTGGATACGAAGTGTCCCAATAATCAATTGTGACAGAAAATTTTACATGGATCTTGTTGTGATCAAACTTCAAGATTTGTGTGCAATCTTAAGAATGGAGTTCTTAGGAAAAGACAACGCTAAGATGGATTGTCGAAAGCGCTGCATGTGTAATACCAAGTATTTCCGTAATAATACAATTTCTTTTGTTTTAAGAAATTTGTACAAAATATGAAGATATGCATGAAAAAGCCCGGTTAAGGGTTTTTATTACGTTTTGTGAGTTTTATAATTTTATAATACTCGAAAATGATTGCTTAGTCAAGAAAATAACCTTTTAGGCAAAAAGGAGCAAAATCGTCAAAATTTTTTATGTTGGTCAAAGTTTGACCGAAAAACACCGACGGTTGACCAAAAAGTCAACTGTTGACCACGGGAGTCAAAATTTGGCGGGAAAGTCAGCGGTTGACAAGAAAGTCGATGGCGGACGAGAAAGCCAAAGATTGACCCAAAAAGTTAGAGAAAAAGGCTGTACGATTTAATAATTCGCAGTATAGAATTGTACTGCATAAAGCTGTTTTATTAATTAAAACGATATGTTTAGGATTCAAAACCACCATAGAAAATCAAGCACATTAATTAGAACATCTTCGGCCAAGTGGTTTCAAGTTATGAGAAATTTTTATACAGTTCGGTTTTACATAGATGAATTTTGGACTGCAGTTCAAAAACCAATACTGCGTATAAGTGAGTCCAGTATTGGAAATACCTGTGTTAACTTAAAGATGGACTGTATATTAAAATAAATAAAAAAAGAGCCAAACAACCCTTATGGTGGATGATATCATCTACCTTTTTATTTATTGCATCATTAAGGAATTAAATAAAAATTTGGAAAAAGATTTCCTTGCTCACCAAGCCAAGGTAGCCGGCCACATACACCCCCCTAGTGCTCAATTTCAAAATTGTTTAGGGACTAAAGGTTGCAAAATTCAAAGAGTTCCAACCTCTATAAATAGGGGTTGTTTTAATTCAAAAAAAAAAAAATTAGAGAAAAGCAACCTTATTATGCCAAAATTTCTCCACCAAAAACCGGGAGTGTGAAGGAAGGAAAGAGAGAAATTTAAGCTAGGATCAAGGAGAAGAGAGAGTGTGAGGATCGGTTCTTGAAGGAGAAGCAAGAAAGAAGTGAGAAAAAATTTTGGTACCCATTTTTCCTACCTAGGGCCGGTTGTGGGAGCCAAGTGGTGGCTGGATTTTTGAGCAATTTTGGTGACTGGAATTAGGGCAAGAAAGCTGGAAATTTTGGGAGCCAATCAACCTTGGAAAGCCGGCTGTTGAAGGGGGAACAAAGAGAAGAAAGATCAAGCCCAATCCCTAACCAAAGTGAGGTATAATTACTTGGATCCCTAAGCTTTCATTTGAATTTCATATGGAGAAATTTAAATGTATTTAAGCTTGGTTTGTAATGAGCATAAGCTCACTTTAATTTGCTGCCTTAGATAGGAAATTAGAGCATGTGCTTGATTTAGTTATGGTTATGGTTTGGTGGTTGCAATCTTGCATGCTAGGTGTTTGTTGTATGGTTAGAATTTTATTTGTTGATGCATAAGGTTGATTTTGATTTGCATGGAAAAAATTGGACGTTAGAAGTACGCTGCATGACTGACTTAGGCTCCCGCTGTGTTCGGTTGAGGTAGGGTGAACGTAATAGGACGTAACATAAAATCGAAACCGAAAACTGCCAATTCGGGTAGAAATTGGCCAGTCTCGGGAAAAAGCCGATTTTGAGGCCTTTAGAGGCCGAATTTGGAAAAACTCAAAACACAAAAGTTGTAGAACAGGGTTTTTCCTAGGGGGTAGCGTGGGCAGATTTTCAAAATGAGGCTTCAATGGCCTTTGTTTTTACCAAAACCCGAGCCTGACCGTGCCCAGGACCCATGCACGGCCAGGAATGATTCAATAAGGAATATGACGAAGATAACGATCGATCTGGGTTTTCTATAAAACACGAAAGTTGTAGGGTTTGTTGAGAGCTAAAACTTTCATGAAGAAAGGTTTTCCAAAATCTGTTTAGATTTTTAATTAGAAGAGGATTTCAAAAACTGTACAGGAAATAGGGAATTCCTGTACAGAATTTCGTAAAACAGTACAGAAAAAGGTAAGTTTTCACATGCACTGATAAATTGACAATGAAAAGCTGTTCCAAAGGCAGTTTCCAATAGTCAATAATTTTTACCAATCTAATTTTATGATTTCCAGTTTTTAAAGTTAAACAAAAGATTTAACAAAGAATTTTACATAAGGTTTTACAAGAAAATAGGATTTTGAAACCTTAAGTTAAAAACAATCCGATTAGAATAGATTTAAACCCTAGGGTTACTCAATGTAACCAAGTAGGATAACGTAAAATTAAGTAAGGGATATATAACTAAAGTTATATAAGAATGTTGATTATACTACCAACATTTCTAACCCTTACTTTTATTTGAAAACAGAGCATAGCACGCAGCAGTGTCCTAGCGGAATCAAGCTAGATATCGGACACAGTAAACATAAACAAGGTAAGTACAACTCCGCCTACAGCATAGGCTTTGTTGTGTATACTTGCCTAAGTATGATGAAAATGTTATGTGACGTAAATGTTACATGCTAAGTGATAGAAAATGTTATGCTCTATATGTTAAGTGCTATAATAGGTTAGGAAATGTCATGAAAGATGCTATGAAGTATGAACGCTATGTTATATGTTATGTTATGCCATGTGCTATAAAAGGGTTAAATGCTATGATGTGTCATAAAGTATGCTATGTTATGTGTTATAATATGCTAGGCTATGTAATATGTTATGGCATGTGCTATGAAATATTATGAAATATGCTAGAATCATGTTATGAGAGGATATATGATATGTTATGGCTATGGTATGGTTAAGATAGGATCATGATTTAATTGTGTGACACATCACGAAACATGTTCACCAATTAATAAGAATAAGATCAAGATATGAAACGATGAAAGTTATGATAGCAAGCGAACTTACCTGTGTCGTACCGACCCGCGTGAGGTCGGGTTGAGCTATGGCAAGAGTAAGTCCATGGTTGCGCGCCCGGTACGGACACTTATGTTATGGGGCCCATAAGTAAAAATAAGTTAAGAAAGAATGTTATGAAGAAATAAGAAAGCATAATGAAGCATAAATGGTTCATGCATATGTTATGATAAGTATGAAATGCCATGATAAGTTATGTTATGCTAAGATAAGTTAGGATATGCTATGATAAGTTATGAGATGCTATGAAAGGTTATGTTATGATATGTTAGGATATGTTGTGTTTGTGATGTCGCGGTAATTAGTAGTTGTACTTGCTGAGCGAAAGCTCACTGTTTTATGTCTATGCTGTAGGTAAACAACCTGTCAGCAACTGTTGATGCAAGATGGAAGGGCGAGGCCTGGCGGACTGTGAAATGTGGGGATCAAGCCGCTACGCGTTTTGAACTATTAAGTAATTATATTATGAGTTTCATATTACGCTCAAACGATTTTATTTAATGTTCGTTATGTTTACGTACGTATCTGTATGTGTGAATCACGTCGTATAAAATAAAAAAAAAAAATTCCGCTGTTTTCGTTAAGTATGAAAGTATGAAAATATGCATGTGTGTACGGTAACAGCCTGTGTAAGACGGGTCGTTACAGCATGTTTGTCGTAGACTCACGATTACGACCGTTTGAGGTAGTGTGCGCATAGAAATTTCGTAAAAACGGATTTCAGGAAAAACTGCCAGTTTTAGGTAAAACTGGACAATTTACTGGAAAAGTGATTTTGAGGCTTTTAGAAGCCAAATTTGAAAAAACTTAAAACATGAAAGTTGTAGAGAAAGGAAATTCCTAAGGGATAACGTGGATAGTTTTCAAAAATAAGGCTCCAATGGCCTTTGTTTTTATAAAACTCCGAACCTGGTCATGCCCATACTTCATGCACGGTCAGGCAGGTTCAACAAGGGAAATGAGTAGGTTAGAGACAGAACTGAGTTTTAAGTAAAACACAAAAGTTGTAAAGTTTTTCAGGTTCTAAAACTTTCATGAAGAAAAAGTTTTTAGATTCAACACAAATTTTTAAATAAAATTGGATTCTAAAAACTGTGCAGGAAACAGGAAATTCCTGCACAGGATTTTCAAAACACAATGTAGGAAAAAAAGGAAATTTCTACACAAACACTGATAATTTGCAGTATGAAACTGTTCCAAAGACAGTGTCCAACACTTAACAATTTTTACTATCCCTACTCAAAGAGTTACAATTTTGGTAAAGAAAAGATTTAGTATTGAACAAGGATTTTTGTACACAGAGAAAAAATGGACAAGGAATACTAGGGTTTTTCCAAGATGAAGAAAAATAAGAATATGGACAACAAGTTGTCTTAATAACTTGGTAACAGAATGATGACCAACGGTAACCGAGTAGGACCCCCAAGTTACTGGATTAGGCCTAGAGCCCAAGGTTACCTATAGCAACCCGATATGATATAACTTAGGAATTTGGGCTTTAGCAACCCAAAAAGATTGACCCAAGTTTAACTTAGGATCACACTAAGGGTTACCCAATGTAACCTAACAAGATACTAAGTATGTCAGTTGGGCCTAAAACCCTAGGGTTACAATTAGTAACCCAGCAAGTTGTCATAGGCATGTGTGGGGGACATATAACTAAGATTTCTCAGGGATGTTGGTTAGGTTACCAACATTTTATGATTATGATTTATAGGATCCTTACCCTATGTCCTTTTATATAGCAGGAAGTAACCTGCTGTTGCAACCTGATTTTGAGCAACAAACTCTAAGACATAGCATACCAGGTAAGTACAAACCTCACCTACAGTATGGAAAATAGTAAACTATTTTCAAGTATATGACATGTTTTCATGTATGCCATGCTGTGTTAAGTCATGTTATGCCATGTTATGCTATGTTAAGTCATGTTAAGCCATGATATGCCAAGTTATGCCTTGATATATGGTTATGCTATGTTGTAATAAATAAACATGCCAAAAGTTATTTTATGCTATTCATCTTTAAGTCATGCCATGTCTATGTATCACATGCATCATGACTAATAAAATCACATGTAAAGAATCTTAGTATTGGTAAAGTAACAAGACTAAGACTAAACAAAGACAAGTAAAGTGTCGTACCAAACTCCCGCCAGATCGTGGAAGATTATACAAGTTTCAAGATACTAAGACCTTCTGCCAGATTGTGAAGGTTTACATGATTCCTAGAATTGTTAAGTACCTTACAAACCCTAACTTTATGTGGATTGCGTGCATTTGGTACGTATACAAGGGGCCCACATGTTAAGCAAGATAATAAGTTTAAGTCCATAATTGATCATAAAAGTTTCATAATTAAACATAATTGGTTCATGCATAAGTTGCATCATACTTGTTACGTTTTGAAAGATTATGTTTGTACTTGCTGAGAGAAAGCTCATCAGTATATTTCAACCGTAGGTAAAAAGCCTGCAGCTTACTAAGTGGGTCATGTGGACGATGCGGCGAGTGAAGGGCGGTGTGAGATACCACTACGCAAGTTTTCCGCAAGCTCTTTTGAGTTGATATGTATATATATATATATATATATATATATATGAGGGTTTAAAGACTTGAGTGAATTGAGTGAATTGTAAGGAATATGTATGTCTTTTTATTTCAATATGTATGTCCGGGAAGTTTACTTATATGGACTAGTGTATTTGTATAT
Source organism: Ficus carica (assembly GCA_009761775.1). Classification (NCBI taxonomy): domain Eukaryota; kingdom Viridiplantae; phylum Streptophyta; class Magnoliopsida; order Rosales; family Moraceae; genus Ficus; species Ficus carica. Next base: position 67,559 of record VYVB01000591.1, read on the forward strand.
GTTTCAAAAAAAAAAAAATTTACCCTGAAATTTTCAAGTTTATATTATTGAAACCAAGATGTAGTTTAAGTATGTATGGTAAGTGCCCTACATAGGTCAGGGCGTTACATATAGTATCCTGGATATTTTCCTTAAACTATTATAATCTTTCTTTTATTTTAATGAATTGAGTTAGGAGCTTGGTATAGGATGGGTTAAGGTTTTGATTGCCAACCTAGTTGGTATATGTTTAATCTTGTCTTGCTGTCAGTTATATCCCTTCTCTTCATTAAAAAATAAACAGTTTGAATTCCTATTTAAACTATAATAGACAATTACTAGTCGTTAAAGTTCCTGCATAGAAGTTCCTTATAACACAAAGAAGATAAAATTTTCTTTAAGAGAAAAAAAGATGATAAAACTTAGCTCATTATTAACCAATTTTTGTAGTAGATAAAAAACATGTCACTCTTCACAACTGCATATAACTGTTTGTTTCAAGTGCCAAGTCCATAAGTTTCCGCGTATTGAAATCCAAAAGTTGCGGAAAAGCTTAAAAATCTTGGTTGATCTTCAAAGATAGAAAGTACGATTTAAAAAATATATAAAATCCTAATTCATTTAATTAATTTTCCTTTCCTACTCAACTTTCAACATCCTTACTTAGAGGGTTGATTCTTCTCTACTGTTTAAAATACGTGCTGATTTTTGAAATTTTCCGTTTTAAATACGTACATGTGCTGATGAAACATTCTTAGTTTGACAGTTCTTTCTATAGCTCATACCATAATTACTGAGTAATTATAAAATGCTCTGTAGCAGATTAGTGACTAGAAGTCTAGAAGACAACATCGGAAGATGTAAATTTTAAGAAAGTCGCCATTTTTTTAATGAACAATTTAAGACTTATAAGGGCCTTCGCTTTTGATGTTTTCAACAAAAGCCTTGGAAATTTTAATCCCCAATGTCTCATTTACATAAAGGCGTTAAAAGCAAAACACTTTTTATTTAATTTCCTTGATTGATGAATATTAAAGGTATAAGCGTGTAACTAGATTATAACTTCTCCTTTTTTACTTTCTCTCACTCTTCCTTTCCTTTTCAGTTTTTAATGCATCTAGGATAAATTATTTTTTTAGTTCCTAACCATTTATAAAGTTGTGATTTGGTCTCTAATCTTTTTATGTGGAATTAATTACGAGTAATTATTTGAGCAACTGTTTTAATTACTAGCAATTGTTTCAACATGATTGAAGTTGGCAATTGCAAAATTCTAGTTCTATTAATTATTTACTACTAAATCGATCAAGTTCCCGCCTTAATATTCCTTACAATAGAAAGAAGATACAATTGACTCCGAAAAAAAAAAAAAAAAAAAGTTGAGCCACTACATAGCTGTTAATCGTTTCAAGTTGAACCATCATTCAGTCCCGTCAAACTTGTAAATTGGGCTTCTTTTTTGAACAAACAGTCCTTTACTTTTGAGATTCAAACTAGAAATGCATCAGCTAACTCTATTTGTTGAATGAACTTTTCCTTCTTGTCTTTTGAGCCATAAAGAGAAGCAAAGAGATTGACAGACCAAAAAGCAGTCTTCCCCGTGCCTACAACGACAGCATTTCGAATTAATTTATTTGCCTGGAGTGCAGGTTCCTCCACAGAAACCATGGACTATAGCGTAGAGCAAGACTTTTGAATGAGATGCCAATGCATATATAAATGGCATTGGTCTTCTGGTTTTAGTACCACTTGAATGAGCTAATCTGGTTTCTTTCTCTATTGAAGCGCAAAAATGAGAAATAACCCATTGTTTTCGTTACCCTTCATGTGCTTAATCCTACTCGGCCTTTGTGCACTCGTGCTTTCTGGCGAATGTCTTGATTCTCAGAAATCTTTCTTGCTCCAATTGAAGAACAGCCTCAATTTCTCCATTGAGAATTCAACGAAGCTCATGCATTGGAACAAAGACTCTGACTGCTGCTTTTGGGAAGGTGTAGCCTGTGAAGACGGCCGTGTCATCCATCTCAACTTACGTCAGGAGGGAATAGATGGAAGGCTAGACAATTCAAGCATTCTTTTCAATCTCCAATATCTCGAGAGCCTTGATTTGTCTTATAACCGCTTCAACTCTACAATCCCTTCAAGGATCGGTAATCTAACAAATTTGAGTCATCTAAAGCTCAGGTGTGCAGGTTTCAGGGGGCAAGTTCCGATTGAGATATCTCGGTTGAGTGGCTTGATCACTCTTGATTTATCCACCAATTGTTCTTCAGATGAAAGGAATCTTGAGATCCTGAATTTGAGTATGCTGGTTCAGAACTTCTCGAAGCTTCAAGAACTATATCTTGATGGTGCAAACATATCAGCACAAGAGAACGGGTGGTGCCAAGCATTATCATCATCACTGCCTAACCTACGAGTATTGAGCTTAGTCAATTCTTCTGTTCCAGGCCCATTCAATGAGTCGCTTGGGGAGCTTCAATCTTTGTCGTCGATTCATCTAGAAGGTACCAATTTGTCTTCGCCAGTGCCAGAATCCTTTGCAAAATTCTCAAATTTGACTTTCTTGAATCTTCGTGGTTGCGGGCTACGTGGAACATTTCCCAGCAGAATATTCCAGGTACCAACACTTCAGATAATTGACATATCAAACAATGAATTTCTCCTGGGTACTTTACCAGAGTTTCAAATAAATAATTCTCTTCAAGAATTACATCTCTTTTCCACCAAGTTTACGGGGAACTTGCCTGCATCTTTTGGTAACCTTAGGAGCTTGTCCACGTTAAACCTCTCGATGTGCCAATTTAATGGCCCACTTCCAAGTTCCATGTCAAACCTCACCCAAGTTGTCAACATTCATATATCGAACAATAATTTTACGGGATCAATCCCATCTTTTAATTTGTCCACGCAACTCATTGAGATAGATCTTTCTCATAATGGTTTAACTGGTTATATTCCTCAATCTCTGTTTGCTCTTCCATCTTTGAAAAGGATTGTGTTATCCAACAACCAATTCAGTGGTCCCATTCTTGAGTTTCCAACAGCATCTTCATCCTTGGATACCCTGGATTTGAGTCACAACAATCTACAAGGGCTGGTTCCAACATCCATTTTCAAACTCGGAAGTTTGAGATCTCTGTATCTCGCCTACAACAAATTCGAAAGCACCCAACTCCGACAAATGGTTCAAGGGGATAGCAACCTTACCATCCTTGATCTTTCATATAACAGCCTGACATCATTTCCTGACTTACAAAACCTATCAGAGTTGAGAGTTTTGAACCTTTCCAATAATCAGATTGCAGGTAAGATACCTAATTGGATTTGGGGAATTGGGAACAATAGTCTTGTGCATCTTAGTCTTTCCGGTAATTACCTGGTGGGCATGGAGGAACCTTTTTGTTTTCCCCAGTCTCTCGCATTCCTTGACCTTCACCTTAACCAACTACAGGGAAACATCTCTGTCCTTCCACAATCTCTTCGTTATCTAGATTTGTCTGGCAATTATTTTACTTCCCTTCCAAACGACAATTTTGATGACGATTCCGTGATTGTTTTTTTCTCACTCTCAAATAATAGCCTTGTAGGAGCTATACCTAAGCGCATATGCGAGATCAAACATATTTTAGCCCTTGATTTGTCTCATAACAATTTTAGTGGACTAATCCCACGGTGTTTAATTGAAAGTAGCTCGCGTGATATGCTGAATCTGCGTAACAACAACTTAAATGGCTCGATTCCTGATGTCTTCCCACAGGGTTGTAAGTTAAAGGCGCTAAATCTCGATGGAAATTTCATTGAAGGGAAGATTCCAAAATCTCTAGCCAATTGCTTTGAATTAGAGGTTTTGGACCTTGGGTATAATGAATTGGCAGACGATTTCCCCTGCTTGTTGAAGAATATAACCGCTTTGCGTGTCCTTGTTCTCCAATCCAACAAGTTGCATGGCAGCATTGAGTGTGCAAATGCTAATGGAAGCTGGCCAATGCTTCAAATATTCGACTTGGCTGACAACAATTTTAGCGGAGAACTACCAAGTCGGTGGTTAACAAAGTTGCAGGGAATGGTGGCGGATGAAGGTGATGCACTTTCACATGTTCTAGGCTTAGATAATGGGTTTAGACAATCCAATTATCATCAAGTGATATACTATGTTGAAGGGGATTGTAGTCCTTTTTTGGGAACACGCCTTAGACGAGACAGTGTGTATCTTAGATCAGGCCCTGAATATACATACCCTTGTAGGCCAGGCCATAGTAGAACAGTCCATATATATTTATTTACAAGGGGTTTTATACTTGAGGAGGTTGCATATTATAAGTACACAGTGACAGTGACCTACAAAGGGTATGAGAGGCAGCTGCCGAAAATCCTAGATATATTCACTGTTATTGATCTTTCAAAAAACAATTTCCATGGACAAATACCAGCAGAATTGGGACAACTGCGAGCACTTCACATCCTCAACTTGTCCTATAATGCTCTCACAGGCCAAATCCCTCCTTCCATAGGGAACATGCGAAATCTGGAGTCCTTGGACCTCTCGTGGAACCACCTCAGTGGAACAATTCCGACGCAACTTCGGAGCCTCTATTTCCTCTCATTTCTAAACCTCTCATTCAATCATCTGGTTGGAATGATCCCAACGGGCGATCAACTTCAAACATTCTCAGCAGATTCTTACTTCGGAAATGAAGGACTATGTGGGTTCCCTTTGACGAAAAACTGCTCAGATAAAGTGGCAGATCCAGAGAAGGACAAGCATTCAAATTCTGGAAGAAAGATCGATTGGAACCTGTTAAGTGGTGAAATTGGCCTCTTAACTGGGTTTGCGATTGTTGTTGCGCCACTCATGTTTTCCCGCAGATGGAGGATAAGGTACTACGAACGTGTTGACGACATCATTATCGAGATCCTTCCATTATCTGTGTCAAGGAAGTGGTTTTTGTGGACGACCACTTAACCAGCAATGGTGCAGTGAGGAATAATCAAGCTTGATTGGAGAATTCTTGGTGAGTTAATTTCTCTGTCTTTTCCTTATTAATTATTTTGCTTTCTTTTTTTTTTTTTTTTTTTTTTTTTTTTTTTTTTTTTCCTGGTCATTTTGACGTGTAGTGAAAGTAAAATTTGCATTCCTCTGTTCGGCGAGTTTTGTGCGAATGTGTGACGGAGGAACGCTTTACGGATATTTAGTAACTTTGTGGCATGTTCAGAAAGAGAAATGTGTCTTCACTATAACATTTTCTTTTCTTGTTAGTTATATAACAAAATTGTTATACAATGATTTTTATTTTTTTATTTTTTTATTTTTTTTGTTGAAAATTCTATGATTTGTGTCCCAAATTGTAGAGGTGCAAAGTTGGGAGTTTAAAGGAAAATCCATTAAACAAAAGCACGCATCGACGGAGAAACAAGAAGCTCTAATTTTTATATGATTAGGACCAGATGTGCAAGCAATATAAAATTAAAAGCAAATTAATAGAAAACAGGAGGAGACGATAGCTTAACCTCTCATTGCAAATTTGATTAATTTCTTCGCTTATGTTTCCACTTAGCTATGTACCTTTTTCTTCATTTTTCGCCAATTTATTTCAGTCCTGTTTAGTTCTGCTACAAGGATTGGCTTGCCCTTTTTTATTGTTGTTGTTTCTCGCAGGTAGGATACTGAAGAGCTGAAGATGGCAGGTAGTTTCGGATCGAGAGTGGATCTTGGCTGCTACTTTGTTTCTTGGCGAAAATAATAAGGACATTGTAGAAAATTTCTTTTCTTTTTTTTTTTTTTCGATTTGAAAATAATAAGGATGTCTGTATGAATCTATAAATCGAGTCATGTTTGTAGCTCTGCTACGTGCATCAGCCAGCTTGATCCGTTGTGTGAAAGTAAAATAATTAGCTACTTTGTTACTTTGTTTTATCAGGACTGTATCGAAATAAGCAACGAAAATAAACAATAAAGAAAATGAAAAATAAGAACACATAGATTTACATTATTCATTCCATTATAGATTTATGCGCCCTCAATGTTGAGAGGCAGATGCAAAGGAAGCAAACAGATTCTGGTTTGCAACAGGATGTGTGTTGGCTACAGTCAGTACCCAAGAAAATAATCTAAACCGAACTGGTTCCTCTATTGTCCCCAACTCCTAAAGGTAAGAGAGGACTGTTGTTGCCTATCTGGGCAACTTCGTTGCTTGTGGCCTGTCTGTCCACAAATGTAACAAGCATATGGTTGGTATCGCCCGCTCCCAGGCGATGCACTGCTCCCCCTATTACTGCTACCTTGGGAACTCCTACCCCATAACTGATCTTTCTTGCCCATCTTCTTGTTGCCACCCGGTGTCCCTTTGCGGCCTTCATTGTTCTGGATATGATCAGCTTCTATGCGTTGAGAAGCTGCAACAATCTCTGTAAAGTCTGTCAAATCAGGCAATGAAGGCAACCGCGATCTAATATTTCGCCTCAGCCCTGCCCTAAACTTCTCACACCTCGAGACAGGATCAGCCACTGCACTCAGGCGATAACGAGACAGCTCAACAAATTTGTCATGATACTGTGCGACCGTCATGTCACCTTGAACTAGTTGGTCAAACTCTGTAATCATTTCTGGCCTATGGGGTTCCAAGACATAGCTCCCTCGGAATAAAGTCTCAAAATCATCCCAACAAAGTTTTGGTGCGTTGTAATCATTTATATGCAAGTCCCACCATTCCTCAGCTGATCCTTCGAACAGATAAGTGGCAAATCCAACTCGGTATTCTTGTGGCACTCCCAATTTTTTGAACTTCTTTTTCATCTTTTTCAACCATCTCTCAGCGGCTACAGGGTCTGACAACCCTTTAAACACTGGGGGTTTCAACTTTATGAACTCCATCAGGAAGTTTGCTCGGTGAGCTTCAGGGTCTGGTTTTTCTACAGTCCTCTGTGCCCCCTGGAAAGCTTGGAACATTGCAGCCACCCGTTTCGTACCAAAAGTTGCTGGTGCCTCAGGTCGAGGATTTTCCCTTGGCAGCATGATTTCTTAGCCTGTGCAATTTACTTAAGGTTAGTTATGGTGGCGTTAGTCGGACTACAAAATACTTGGAACAATCCAAAATCAAGAAAGTCGTGACAGACTCCCTACGTGCACCAAAGAATATATACAATGTGTCGTTCTAAATCTGTAAAACCTTGTGCTGCGTGTTCAAGATTGAATTCAAAGTGAAGATTGAATTCAAAGTGACTATATTGACGAACATCCGTCAATTTGTAGCCAACTGACAAGGCGTAAACACCAATATCAACACAATAAAACCCGAAAGATCCTTTATTTCCAAAGACAAGAAGCCAATTCCAAAGCATTAATTTCTAAAACCCAACCGGTGAAGGGATTTAGTCAATAACCAACAAAATCATTACGGTCAGACAATATTCTGGTAAATTTAAAACCCCAAAGTTAGGAAACTCCATAATCAATTATTAAAAAAAAAAAAAAAAAAAAAAAAGAAGCTCAAGCCACTTCCCAACTCATGACCAAAACAAACTCAAATACCTTAAACATCTAATCCGGAAGGGGAAAAAAAATCTAGCTAGTCCAAAGTGAGTAACAACTCAAATAACTCGAAAGAGTTGGGCTTTCATATAAACGAGAAAACCCAGAAAGAACAAAGAACAAAACATGTCCAATGGGAAGTAATAAAACGTTGAGAATATCGGACAATAAACTCATTCCCAAAAAAGGGGTCTTAGAAGTACATACTAAAATTTTCAACTTCAAAACAAATACACACACACATAAAGACTGCCCTTCTACAGTAAAAATGGAATAAGAGTTCACATATGAACAGCCGTAAACGAGTAAATATATGAATCAACCCAGATAACATTCAGAACTGAAAATCTAATTTTCAAAATTAAATAAAAAGAAAGAGTGAACTCCCATTTAGCAAAATTTGGGTTCGGAACGAGGAACTTACGAAAGAAAATCGAAGTTGACAAAGAGGGTGGAACTCGGCGGCGGCGCTTTTGGGTGTCTCTGGTTGGAGATGCAGAGGAGGAGAGAACAGAACAAAAAGAACTTATAAAATTGAAATTTTGCAACTTACCCCCTCTATTATAGTGCCTTCGGCATTCTGTCCCTATAAAAAGTTTTATTGCCTCCTTTTTCTCTTATACATATATATTACATTTCTATATATATATTTACATAATTGCCATGTTTGTTAGACACATGTTTTTTTTTTTTTTTTTTTTCATAAATGGTATATCACTATGTTATAACACCGGATATTTAGCCAATAATAATAATAATAATAACAGTGGGTTATTTTATATTAGTATAGTATTGTACAAGTTAATACAAATAGTAAAATATGATGACCAATATGTTTATGATCTGATACCATATATTTTTAGCTTAGTGTACTATATCAATTTTAAACTGATTGACTACAGACAATCAATTAAATAAAAAAGGGTTATTTTCAACTTATTTATGTTCTATAGTTTGCTTTTTAAATCTGTAGTTTGCTTTTTATTTAAAAAGTATATCAAGTGTGTTTTAGTATTATATTGTTATGACATGTTTAATATAATTATATTCATTCTCGATCAATACTTATTTTACTTAAAATACCCAAAATGTCCTAACAAAGAAAAATTAAAATTAAGTGTTCATTTTTATTATTATACAATGTATTTTATTTTCATTCACAAAATATATAATGAATTTTGAAGTTTTCCATATAAATATATATCTTCTCTCAGTCAACACTTAATTTTCACTTAAAAAATATCTCAAATACCCTTAAAATTAAAACTAAGGGGGTGTTTGGAGAACAAGTTTAACTCCAATTAAATTGTACTTTTTTCATCTCAATTTTTGTCTTTTTCTGAAAAAGTTTTTTGTCTTTTTTGAAAAGTCAATAAAATTTACTATTGAAACTTAAAAATCTTAACTCAAACCCAAACACCAAACATCCTCTAAATTTTGGCAACAGGTGAAAAGGGCGTGGACGGCAATGGATGTATGGTTGTGAGAAGCATGAATCTTTTGTTTTGAAAACTATTGGGAAGTCTCTCGGCTTTCTCAATTACTTACTATACCATAAGAGAAGACATTTGATTCTAAGATCAGTGAGATCTTTTCATTCTAAACATAAATAAATAAATAAATAAAAGAAGAATAGGAAGAAGATGCAAGAATTTGAAGCATTATATTTTACTTTATAAAGACGAAAAACTTCTAAATTTTGAATTTTTAGTAGTTCATATGCCAATGGAAAGTATCTGGTTCCAAGTTTACATATATAGTGAAAATATCTGGTTCTCTATCTGGGTAATCTCATTTCCGTTTAAAACTTATAATACTCTTAAGTTGACATCTATATGTGGGTCTCAACATGCGTTTAAGCCCATCAAAATTCAACATATTAGGATGGGATTTACATGGCAAGTGAATGGTTTTGACATGGCAAATGAAAACTTGTGTTATAGTTCGTTTCCTGTGGATGCTCCTGTTCCTCTTTCTTTTAAGAAATTGTAATATACAGGCCATTCTTCTTATTATTATTTTTTTAAAAGATTGTAATAAATAGGCCATTTATTAACAATATTTATGATTAATAGCATAGTTTAAAGTATTTGAGATAAATGGAATATTTACAGTTAATTATTTATTTACGAGAAATAATTTATAAGGTAAATATATTGTAAACATACACTGTAAATAAATTATTTACCTACATTATTTACTTTGTAAAATATATGATTTTATGTTTACCTCTTTTACTTTCGAAACTATGTTAATTGCCTCTTTAATGTTCGGAAAAAAAAAAAAAAAAAAAAAAAAAAAGCTATTTACCTCTTTCTCCTTGTTTTTTTTTTTTTTTTTTTTTTTTTCAAAATTTTTGAACTATTTTTCATTTTAGAATAAAATAATGAAGAGCTTGTTGAACAATTAGCAGCTATTTATATCATTGTTTACGTACTTTGGGTTTAAATACTTGTTGGAACTTGGATTATGTTTTAAATTTGAATCAATATTATGTGCGGTGATAAACTCATAATTATGAGGAGCTTGTGAATATATGTATTTTTTTTTCTTTTTTGGTTGAAATTACTTGTTGGATTGTTCTTGTTTTTGTTATTTTGTTTGTAGAGGAACAAACAATTATCGTGGACTCCATATATGTGTTTTTTAGAGGGTGCCAATATTCTAGGATCCCTTGTAGTCTCTGTTTCATTAAATAACAAAAAGTTTATCATCGGAGCTTAACCCACCAAGTTCCTTGATATTGGTTATTGCGTAGTTATAGTTTCTTTTTATAAAATATACTAGCACTATAAGAGAAGAAAAATTGTTTCGATCTTTGGATTCCAATATCAAAGCAATTTCTTTGTGTTTCTTAAAAAAGCACAATCCTGCGCTATGATATGAAAAAAGTAATGAATAACATATAAATAATTTAGACCATCAGACTGGATAAGGGAAAAAAAGTAAAGCAAAAGAAAAAAAGAGAAAAAAAAATAAAAAGAAATCTCCAGGAATTACTTTCTCATTTGAATAATCATTTTCAAAGGTGCTACTTGCCGACGGAGGAGCGTTAGTTTCACATGCCGGTTCCTTTTTACAGTTATTTCCACGGAGTCAGTTTCTGGTCTTTTCGGCTACCTCAACTACGTGGGCTGGCTTGTCACTAGTGGCCCTAGTTGGGGGTGCAAGTTTTTCTGTTTTATTCTGTGGTAGGTATGTAATAATGTTGTTGGTTTCGCCTATTAGGATTTGTGTTTTGTTTTGTTGTATTTGGTTAGAGTCCCCCATGATAACTGATGTTCCCCATCTTCCAAATTTATTGTTTGTCCACTAGGTGACTTGTGTGTTTTGGTTTTCTATGCTGGTGTGTCAAGATACTTTATTATTTTTGGATCTCGGTATATATCCTTTTTCCTGAGTTTTAGCAGATTTTATTGATAAAATCGATTTTAATTAAAGTTTTGTCTCGTGTGTTACAGAATCATATATATTGCTATTGGGACTTGTATATCTTTGTTTAATTTAAATATAATCCCTTAAAAAAATTCATTGTTTTCTTTATTAGGGTATTTCGTGTTTTCACAAAGTTAAATTTTTGGAAATATGGCATCATGGTTAGATTTTGTTTAATAAGAAAACAGGGATGGTGAATGTTATCTATTCTTCATATATATAGAGGTAAATATTTTCAACATTTTCAAAGTACAAGAAATATTTCTTGAATATCGATTAAATTTTTCAGGAGATTTTAATTATTATCCTCTCTTTAACCGATGAAAATGCATAATAATTAAGCATCATGAACCGAAGGCTAATAAATTTAAGAAACAAAAAAGAAAAAGAAAAAGCAAAAAGCAAAAAGAAAGGAAAAGAAAAAGAATCTCCAGAATGGCCGACTTCGAAAAGAATCATTGCTATTCCAATAATGGCAAAATCCAATGCTTGCAAGTTCAATCAACTCATATTCTCTCAATAGTTCTGCACAAATCCTTGTTTCTTCAATTCATTTTCTTTTATTTTTATTTTTTTTTCCTTTTTCAAATCCTTCTTTTTCATAATATCCTGATTGTTTCAAACTGTTTAGCTTGCTCAAGAAATTGAAATGGTTAGTTACTTCTAGTAGTTATTCATCCTGATCATTTTCCTTATTATTTGTTACCTTTCCATTTAACGTTTATATTGTTCCACACTATATATATACACATATATATATTTTACATATATGTGGCTCAAGTTCAGTTCCAAAGTTGAGTTATATCTTTTTTTTTTTTTTTTTTTTATCTCTCCAGTTATAATTTCAATATATCTGATCTTCATCGTCGATTTTGGCTTGAGCCTTTCATCGGATCCAAGGCCTTCAGAAGTTTCAGAAGAGGTATGCTTCTGCAGCATCCAACACCTCTTTTTTCTTTTTTTGGCTTAGTTTTTTAATATTTCATTTTCATGTTTTTATATGTAAATAGAGAAATAAAGGGGTAGGGATTTTCTCCACACTTGTTTTGTTTTTGTTTTTAGTTTTTTTCAATTTGTAAAACAAAATTAGGCCAAGAATTAGGAGCGAAGTATCAAAAATTCGTTATAAAAAAAAAAACAAGAAATTTAAACTAATATCAGTTCTTAAAAGATCTATATAAGATAGTTTCAAACATAATTTAACAATAATTTTATATTTAACTCCATCATAAATTGTAGAGTTCAAATTCCTCACTTCTAAATTTAAAATAAATAAATAAATAAATCTATATATAAGAAGTTGATTTTTAACCTTGTAAATCTCAAAAGACTACGCATCCAACTTTTTTTGTGTTTTTTTTTTTTTCCTGGTCGTGGACTTCAATTTTAAATATTATACGCTTTAATTGTTTATATGATTTAAGGTTTTATATCACAACTATGTTATATCTTTTATATTAATTATGTTAACCACACATGATCCTCTTGTAAATTTCAAACGTGACATTTTTTTTCCCCTCAACTTAAGCATGAATAATTTAAACTCTGGACATTATGACCATCGATTGGGAAGACCTCCATATGAGCCACAAAGAAGTAGAATCACAAAAACACACCATGAATTCAATTAAAATGTGAGAAACCCAAAACCATATTGAATTCAATTAAACCATCATAGAAATCCATCAAGGGTTAAAAACACGACGGTTTTTAAACCGTCATGTAATCTACCGTCGTGGAAACTTCAAATAATTCCATGACTATTTTTTTTATCCGTCGTGATATCAAACATTTCACGACGGTTCTTATCGTTGTGCAATGATACTTAGTAAATCGTGGCATTGAGGTTCCTGGAAGAGGATTCCATGACAGTTTCATGTGAAAACCGTCATGGTATGTATATATTTCCCAATGATTTTCACAGGAAACCATTGTGGATTCCTTATTATTGATGGTTTTCACAATAAACTGCCATGGAAAACTAGTTACCACAGCATTTTCTGTATTTTTAATGGATACCAAAAAAGTTTCCAATAGAAATCGTCGTGGTAGATTTCTATAATATATATATATATATATTTTACGACTGTTTCCACAATCAGATCTTATCATCTTTCATATGAGACTTTTAAAAATGATAATTATTTTTCAACACCATCCTCACACACATATATATATATATATATATATATATGTGTGTATATTTTTAGTAAATCTATTAGCCTACATTTATTTCCTATCCGTTTACAACTCCTAAATCCAAAATATCAAAATCAAATTTAGCATTATAATTAAGATCATACAAACTTCAATTTCAACCAACTTCGCACATAAATTTCAGATAAAAAACCATACTGCTAAAATGACAATAATAAGAAAAAATAACTAAAAAAATAAGTGATCACTTACAAACAAGCAAGTTTTCACGACGGTTTACATAAATATAAACCGTTTATATAAACCGTCATGGAAATTGTGAAAACTTCTTTTTTCATGAAGGTTTTCATAAATCATCATGTTGATGTTGCCTTTCTGGATAGAAAAACTGTCATCTAAAGTCTGCTGTTTATTGCCAAAAATTTGTTTTCGGAACTGATCTGGATTTTAGAGATTGGAAAACATCAAAGTATTGCAGCAAAATAAATTTAAAATTTTTTTTTTCTAAAGTAATTAGGATTCAACTCTGTATGTTCATGAAACAATTGCGAGTGAATTTACCACTTCTCGACCACATGATCTGACTTTATGTTCTCCTTTCCTTGAATAAAGTAATATTTAGACACTGGTCGAATTCGCTTAAACTTCAATTCTCCTTCCAATCTTCTTTTGTCTATGGGTTTCTTAACTCTAAAGATGAAAGTACAAGATTCCTAGATAGAAGATAAAATATTTCTAACCCTAATGGGGCACCATATATAAGAAATATTCTATACAACTAGACAATGAAAAATTACCCATTCCCATGGCGGGAGTGGGTGTGAGGTGTCATCCTGGGTATCCCACATGTCATCTTCTAATTGCTTGATGCAATTTTCTCCAATTATAATACACGTTTAGATAACTAATAAATGATTTTTCGATTTAGAATTGATATAATTTTTGTTCTAGTAATTAAAATAATTAATTTTCATACTTATCATGATAAATTACCTTAACAGTTGAAATAAAATATTTACAGTCAGTTTTGGAATAAATATTTTTTTATGTACTATTGATATCTATCTTGCCGCATAAAATATAGATGATACATATTTATCAATATCGTAAAGAAATATGCCACCCAGTCTGCCAGACACTATCATTTGGCGGCACATGGAGAAAGGCACATAAAGTGGCAATTGGTGAGCACAGGTTTTTTTTTTTATTTTTTTTATTTTTTTAGGTTCAAATTTTCATTGAAGCATTTTACGAAAACTGTGTGTTCTGTTTAATGACATTTATGTTTAACGACCTTTTTTATTTTTTTATTTTTCAAAGATGGTTGTCAAATAGAGGTCCCATAATGTATGTTTTGTAGTAGTGTGTGAGTGGAAATTTTAGTGGGTGCCTACGTTATCAAGATGTGCAAAAGTTTACTTTGTGACAATTTTCTAGACTAATACCAATCCAACTTATTTCATGAAAAAAACGTGACCCATTAACAAGCCAAAAAAACTACTTGTTACAAATAAAATCTTGTACTTGCATCGAAATATGTAAAAACTATGTAAAAACTGACTAATGTAACTAACATTAACTTGTTAAATGAAATGATTGAATAATTGAAAAATAAGATTATTTAGGAATATACACATTGAATGCTAATATAACACATTGAAAATCTGTTAGTAAATTTTTCACGATTAAACAGCAAGTCAAAGGTGTCAAGTTTTAATAGTAAAGTGGTGGATAAGAATATCGTTATCAGGAATTGTAATCAAATTTGCACTTAACAATATAATGTTAGAAGAGGGAGGCTAGAATATTTCTAAGAAACTTAGGAGGAAGAGAAGAAACTAGAAGAATTCATATGGAAGAGACAACTTATTATATATTTATCAAATTTTTACTCGATACAAAATGAAAGGTTTCACCCCCTAATTATAGGAAGCAAGGATGAACCATAACTACTTATTTTACTTGGCCTAAAAGTGTCCACTTGGCTAAACTATAGCCATTTGTTCCACTTGGCCTACATTTGACCACTTGGATAAGTTACATCCACATATATACTTGGCTAAGAACCTAACTACTTGACTCAACGAGAATCACCCATTTCTTGAGCCATCTTTCGTGGGCCTTTATTTGAACTTTTACAACTAAACCCAAATACATATTTAGCCCAAAAATCAAGTTTAACATTTAACAGATAATAAATATAATCCTTATTCTAACTAGAAAATCCAATCACAAGAATAAAAACAAAAAATATAAAGCCAAAGAACAATTTAGAATATAAATTGAGAAGAAATCAATATGAGAAGAGTTTAGAGATTCAATTTTATCTAGCCATCAATTATGTCTTTTCATGTCAATTTATTATTAATTTATTTTTCCTAGTTTATAAGCCAAAGAGTCCTAAACTATTCAACTCTCTCTTCTGAGTACCGAACTAAAAATATTTTCAAAATCCAATTTTGATATCCCTATGAAAACCAAAAAACTAAGATTTCATTACAAACTTTGATTCTTTCAACTTCAAAGGAATTATAGGCCTCCAAAACTTTATAAAAATCCTAAGTTGTATTATCTTTTAATGAAATTTAAAATTTCCTCTCATGAGAGTGGAATTTTAAATATAAAATCATCCAATTCATGACCAATAAATTAGAAGCATTAAGAACAAAAGAACACAAAAAATCTTGCTGAAAAAATCTAAAAGTAAATTGACAATTAAAACATAGTATCTAGCATAGAATATATCTCTCCACTAGAAAAATAAAATTAGTTCATAACGAAATTTAAATAAACGTAAATCTTGTTCTTATACATCGAAAGAGAATAAAAAGAACTAGAATGTGAAGTGGAATAAAGCTTATCCATCTGTGGAATTCGTCACCTTCTTCTCCATACCCACAATTCTCACTCCAAAGAATGCTCCTCAATACAATGCCGAAAAGTGCTTTTTTAAATCCCCGTTACGTCTTTTTATAGGCTTTGATTAAAAACAGTTAACTTAAAGCAAAAAGGATATCAGGAATTGGAAACTGGCCGTTAAAGTGATGCGGTGCTGAGTAAAGCTTGCATCACCAGGTAGCGCTGCGACGCTACGTGTTTTGGTCTTGGTGCTGTGGCGCTACTCAGCATGCAGTTCCAGTGGCACTGCGGCGCTGTTTTCCTAGCGCTGCGGTGCTCCTTTCTTTATTTCTCTTCACTTTCCCGTCGCTGAAGGTTCGGTTGTCATTATTTTTCCTTCAAAATAACAAAATGAGAAACAAAAACACATAAAAATATTTAAAACTAGCAAATTTATTAATTCAAAAGTAATTAATAATCAGGTGCAAAACCAACTTATCACAGATTCATGATCTAAAAAGTGTTTGTGTTTGTTCTCTCTTTCTTGTCGTGAAAAAAAGTTGGGGAGAATTTAGATAAGTAATGAAGCTTGTAGTTATAAGAAAAAAAAATTAAAAAAAAAACTATGTCAATGACATGCAGAGCGCAATGAAACTAAGGCAATTTCTTACTTGCTGCTCAATGAAGTAAGAGATGTCACGCTCCGCTCACCAACCAACCGACGGGAAGGCTGCTCATTTTGGTAAAGCATGGCAGAGGCTGTTGTAGGAGTTCTTACAGACAAGCTAGTCTCGGTACTGGAAGAAGAAGTGCGCTTGTTGAAAGATGTTGAGAAAAAAGTTCGAGAAATGGCGTCCGAGCTGAAAAGCGTCCTCTCAGTCCTAAAGGATGCAGATAAAAAGGCAGAAACCGAAGGAGACGCCATAAAGGATGGTGTTAAATCATGGGTACAAGAACTACGGGAAGTAGCATTTGAGATAGAAGATGGTCTCACGGAGTACACACATCACATGACACAACAACAACATTCGGATCATCAGGGCTGTTGTGTGAAATGTCTCCTACAAAGTTCTTGTTTTTCACCTTGTTCCTCTTCAAGCCTAAACGATCGCCGTGCTTGGGCCCGAAAGATACAAAAAATGAATACAAGGCTTTATAGAATTCTGAAACAAGGTGAAAGGTATAAGTACATAAAATCCATCCAGCAAGAGAGTACCGATGCTCAAAATGTTTTTATTTCGTACGACCCTCGAGGGGCCTCCCGTTACCTTCATGAAGATGATCTTGTGGGTGTTGAAAGTGCTAAACAGAAATTGGTTGATGATTTGTTAGATATGTCATCCGAGCGTATAATCATCCCGGTGGTCGGCATGGGAGGATTGGGGAAGACCACTCTTGCCCAACAAGTTTACAAGCACATGCAAGGAAGCTTTCAATGTCATGCGTGGGTTCAAGTGCCTCAACAATACAACAAAGCGGAGATACTTAGGACATTGATAACGGAGTTTTATGAATCAACTAAGGAATCGGTTCCTGGTGAAATTGATACAATGGAAGAAGGAAAACTCACAAGTAAGTTGAGAGAGTACTTGCAAGGAAAGAAGTATCTTGTCATCTTTGATGATGTTTGGAAAGAAGATTTTTGGGGTGATATAGACCATGTTTTAGTCAGTGATAAAGTTGGTGGAAGAATAATGATCACAACAAGAAAAATGCAAGTGGCAAAGTTTTGTGAAAAATTTTCTTATGTCCATATCCATGAGATGGAGCGTTTGCCGGTAGACAAGGCTTGGGAACTCTTTCGCAAGAGGACTTTCGGATCCGAGGGTTGCTGTCCCAAGGAACTAGGAACGATTTCAGGGGAGATTGTTGAAAGATGCGAAGGTCTACCTCTGGCAATTGTAGTTATAGCTGGTCTTCTATCAACAAAAAAGACCATCAAGGAGTGGCAACGATTCTACGCTAGCCTCAGCTCAGAGTTGGAGAATAATTTTCAACTAAGTCCCATAACGAAAATCTTGTCCCTAAGTTATAATGACCTGCCCTACTACCTTAAATCTTGCCTTTTGTACTTCGGGATGTTTCCTCGGCGCCATTCTATAAGGCATGGAAGGTTAATTCGACAGTGGATAGCTGAAGGCTTTGTCAAAGTAGTGAGGGATAAGACACCAGAAGAAGTTGCACAAGAATATATGAATGAGCTAATGGACAGAAGCTTGGTTCAAGCACTAGACCTTGACGTGAATGGAAAAACTAAGAAATGCCGTGTTCATGATCTTTTGCACGAGATAATTCTAAAGAAGACAGGGGAAATAAGTTTCTGTAGCGTCTCCTCACGAATTACCGAGTCAAAGTTTAAAGGAATTATTCGACGGCTATCAATCATGAACAATATCTCAAGTGATGATTTGCGCTGCAATAATTTTCACCACGCCCATTCAGCTTTTGTTTTTTGTGAAGATGAGACACTCAATTCTATTGTGCCCGTGTTTGCGACAAATTTCAAGTTCTTAAAAGTACTTGATTTTGAAGATGCTCCACATATAGATCACCTCCCTAAAGATGTTGGGAATTTATTTGACTTAAGATACTTAAGTGTGAGGGGGACAAAAGTGTCAACCCTTCCACAGTCCATAGAAAAGTTGGAAAAGTTGGAGACTTTGGATTTGAAGTGGTCATTAATTCGCGAGATACCAACAGATATGATCAACAAGC
Source organism: Ficus carica (assembly GCA_009761775.1). NCBI lineage: Eukaryota > Viridiplantae > Streptophyta > Magnoliopsida > Rosales > Moraceae > Ficus > Ficus carica. The sequence goes on from VYVB01000591.1 coordinate 86,214, forward strand.
TTGGTAAGTTGAGACATCTCTTTGGTTGCTACAGGCGAGCCATTGCCGTTTTTGGGTACGTCGGAATGAAAGTGGTGGGTGGAATTGGGGGCTTAAAAGCTTTGCAAAAGTTGTATTACATAGAGGCTGACGGTAAAGGAGTTTACGGTCTCTTCAAGGAGTTAGAAAACTTGACGCGGTTGAGGACTCTGGGAATCATTAAACTTAGAAGAGAAGACGGAACGCTTCTATGTGGCTGTGTTGAGAAGATGAGCCTCCTTGAATCTCTTACTGTATCTTCAGTGAGTGAAAATGAGGAAATTGATTTAGAATCCATGTCATCACCCCCCGAACTTCTTGGGCGTCTTACCTTGCGAGGGCGTCTAAGGAAGCTGCCAGAATGGTTCACACAACTTCAAAGTCTAGTCAAGATAAAGCTGTCTCATTCAATGTTAGAAGATAATCTGCTAGAAGTCCTTCAGAAGATGCAAAATCTTTTGTATCTTGACATCCGCTTTGATGCATACGTCGGAGCGAAACTTCACTTCAAGAAAGGAGCGTTTTCGAAACTAAAAAAACTCTACCTCTACCACTTGAATAAATTGCAGTCATTGACAATAGAAGAATCTGCATTGCCCATGCTTGAAGAGCTTTACATCGGGCCTTGTCCTCAAATGAAAGTGGTTCCCTCGGGATTAGAGTATCTGAAAAACCTCAAAATCCTTTTATTTTTCAGAATGCCAGTGAAATTCATGATGTTCCAAGATTTTGGAACCCTTGAAAAGTTACCAGTACTGGTTGTGTTTAATTACATAAACGATAACAAACAAACAGAGTTGGTCACTCTGCAAGATTTCCTCCTGTGGCGACCCGAATGGCTATCGCAAAGTAAGTCCTGCCCGAGTTAACTCTTAGTGATTTTAGCGACTTTATTAATGCAGCCTCTTTTAAGTTCATTCATATTGACAAATTGAAGATAATAATTTATTTATTTATTTTTTGTTCTCTTATTCAAGAGTTGCAGAAGCAGAAAGAGGGAGCAAGCAGTTTCGCAAGTACGATAGACGAACAGTAAGTGTTATATATATGTATTTTTATACGTACATTTTTGTTTTCCTATCCTACTTGCATAAACAAGTTTATAATATGAAAAATAGATTCTCCTAGTACTTTTCAAACATGTATTTACTTATATATCGAATGGGAGAGAAATTTGGATAGGAGGTATCATATTTGAAACCTGAGTGTGTTTTTGTTTTTCTTAATAATTAAGAGATATAGGCCCCACAACCGTTAAAAATATGTACTTATATCGTTCAATCTTTCCTGAAGAGAGAAGGAGGGAGCTAGTACTTCTGGAACAACTACTACTACAAGGGAATTTCAAGAGTAAGCTGCTTTCATGCTTACATAAAAAATATCATGTAGTATATTTCTCGAATATATGTACAGTACTCATTACTTCTCTCACATTTTCTGTATATGCAGTGCAACAGGAGAGAACTATTACTTTGGCCACCACTACAGGCCAAGAGGATCAAGATTAGTAAGTGATTGCTTAAAATATGCCTGTAAAGTATGTGTCTACTTGTATATATATATATCTCTGTTTCTCAAATATATATATATATATATATACGCACACTTTTATAATTACTCCTTTCACCTTTTCTATTAATTAGTGCAATGCCAGAGGGGGCCAGTACTTTCGGGAGTACGATAGGCAAACAGTAAGTTCATTTTAGTATTTTTCTACTACAAAAAAAAAAAAATTTTGGCTATTAGCACTGTTAGTCCCTAAATTCTGAGTAATTTGTCATTTTTATCTTTGAACTATTTGTTTTTATAAATTAGTCCATACACTTTGATTTTATTTACAGATTTGATTCCTAATCATAAAATTGTTTAATTGTTTCTAAAACATAACAATGATAATCGCATCCTTATATCATGTTGTAGCTGAAGAGTTTACATAAATATTTATATTAATTGCAAAATTATTTTAGTTTTAAAAGCTTTTTTTTTTTTTTCAACTTTTAACTATGATACCTTACACTTCATTTAAATATTTCTTTAAAATTTCGTGTTACCACGTGATTGACACATTATAAAAGTCATTGGTGAATTTCATAACTAAGGACCAAAATTACCACAAAAAAAAAAAAAAAGGTTCAGAGGCTAAAATAATAAAATGCTCAAGATTCGAGAACTAACAATGCTAATAACCCTTAACTTTTTTCTATTATCCTACTTGCATACTGATGTTTACAATGTTTATATTAAATTTCCCAATAATACTTTTCAAACATAAATTTATACTTATATATCATTTATATTTTTTTGTTAAGGGAAATAGAGGGAGCTAGTACCTCTGGAACTACTACTCCCAGGGAAGATCAAGAGTAAGCTGCTTTCATACCTCCATGCTTACGTTTACATCAAAATGCTTTCATACCTCCATGCTTACGTTTACATCAAAATTATATATTTACATATTTCTCAAATATATATATATGTTCATACACTCATTACTTCTTCCACATTTTCTACTTATTTAGTGCAAAAGAGAGAGCTAGTACTTTTGCCACTATTACAGGCCAAGATCAAGATTTGTAAGTACCTCTTGTTTTAATTATTTCTCAATTAATCCCAAAGTTTTAGAAATTATAAAGTTATTCTTTGAATTTGACAACTTGTTTCAATTTCATCCCTTGCTCACTTTGCGGAAAAAAAAAAAGGAAAAAGATACCCTTAATTAGGTTGAATTAATTGTTCCTAAAAACTAATTTTCTTCAGGAAAAATTTTCAAAAATGTTTTTGATTGGAGTTGATTGATTTTTTAAAAACTAGTTATAATTTTTGTTGACTTTTCAGAAAAAGATAAAAATTGAGATGAAAAATTTGAGTTCCAGTTGAAACATCAAACAAAAGCTTAGAAAATATAAATTGAATGTCTTTTTGTGAAATTTAAATGATTTGGTTAAAGGTTTTATGTTTTTAATATACAAAATAGTTTCCATAAATTATTTACTGGTATTATATGTCATTTTGTTCAAAAATTTTCCATTCCACAAAGCAAATTTCCACAAGTTTCCATCACAAAATTTTCCATTCCACAAGGCAATTTTCCATTCCACAAAGCAAGTTCAAAAATTTTACTGGTATTATATGTCATTAAGTTTCCACAAATTTTTCATTCCTAAACTTTGAGCATTTTTTCAATTTATAGTCCCTATTGTTTTTGCTTTTGACAAATTAATCCCTATGCTTTGAATTTTTTGATAGTTGTGGTACAATTTAAATTCATGTAACTATATGTGTTAATTTCTAGTTACTATAATGGACACTTGATTATCTTTATTATTACTTAAGAAACTGTTCATCAATTTTATAGTTAGGGACCAAAACTATTAAAAAAACTAAAGTTCAGGGACTAAAATAATACAATGTTCAAAACTTAGGGACTAACTTATACTAAAACCCTTTTTTATTATCCTACTTGCATACTCATATTGACAATATAAAATTAGATTTTTCCAATACATTTCAAACATTATACACTTATATAATTGATGAATAGTTTCATCTTATATACACTTATATATCGTTTTATCTTTCATTAAGAGAAATGGAGGAACCTAGTACTTCTGGAACTTCTACTCCAAGGGAAGATCAAGAGTAAGTTGCTTTCATGCTTGCATAAAAATATCATATATTCTATTTCTCAAGTATATGTATGTACACTACACATACTCATTACTACTTTCACATTTTTCTGTATTTCAAGAAGTGCAACAGAGAGAGCTAGTACTTTGGCCATCACTACAGGCCAAGAGGATCTAGATTAGTAAGTAATTGTTTAAAATATGCCTATAAAGTATGTGTCTACTTTAAAATACTACTCTTGAGGTATATACATATATATCGGTTTTTCAAATATATATATATATATACACTAATATCATTTTTCCTTTCACCTTTTTTTTTTTTTATTAATTAGTGCAATGTCAGAGGGGGCTAATTCTTTCGGGAGGATGATAGGCGAACAGTAAGTTATATTTTTGTATTTTTCTTCTTAATTTTTTTGTTGGTTATTAACACTGTTGGTCTCTAAATATTGAATAATTGCTTTGGTCTCTGACTTTTTATTTTAATGAGTTAGTCCATAAATTGCAATTTTTTTTAACAGTTTTGATCCCTAACAATAAAATAGATGAATTATTCATAAAACATAACAGCTATAATCGCATCCTTATCACAAAATAGTTGAATAGTATACGTAAATATTTACATTAATTGCAAAATTGTTTTAGTTTTTAAAGGTTTTTAACAACTTTCGAATATGACACCTTACCCTTCAAGTAACAATTTCTGTAAAACTTTCAAGTTACTATATGATTGACACATATACAAAAGTCACTCGTGAATTTCATAACTGAGGACCAAAACTGCAATTCGATCTTGTGGTGTATTCGTTTGTAGTGAGTAGGGCCTCTTTCTCGTTGATCAGTTCGCCTCCGCTCTATTGAAAGGTCTCCATTCCTACGGCGGTTTTGTCAACGAACGCGTCCCGGGCCGGATTGACTAACCTAACCCTTTTTGGGCCCTTGCCATAGTTGGGTTCTCTGCTTTAGTGTGATTGACGAAGGCTAGGCTAGGTTTGGTAATACCCAAAACAAATGAAAAGAGATCGGGGTCGATAGTTGGCAAGGAACTGGATCTGTCAAAAAAAAAAAAAATTCGAGATTAAAATAACAAAATGATTTACAATGTTTATATTAGATTTCGGACTAAAACTTTTCAAACATAAATATATACTCATATATCATTCAATTTTTTGTCAAGGGAAATAGAGGGAGCTAGTACCTCCGGAACTAATACTCCAAGGGAAGATCAAGAGTAAGTTGCTTTCATGACTCCATACTTATATATTTACATCAAAATTTTATATATATATATATATATATGTATATTTCTCAAATATATGTTCATATACATTTTACTTCTTCCACTTTTTGTATATATAAAGTGCAAAGGAGAGAGATAGTACTTTTGCCACCATTACGGGCCAAGATCAAGATTTGTAAGTAATTGTTTAAAACGTGCCTGTAAAGAATATGTTTACTTCACCAAAATATATATATATATATATATATATTCTTTTGAAGTATTTATGGATATATCTATTTCTCACATACGTACTTACATATATTACTATTCCTTTGACCTTTTCTGTTAATTAGTGCAAGGCCAGAGGCGGTTGGTACTTTTGGAAGTACGATGGATGAAAAGTAAGTTAGATATTTGTGATTTCCTACTTATAATAATTGTTTTTGTTAGTAGCACTATTTGTCCTGAACTTTGAGTACTTTATCTTTTTCTCTGATTAATCTCTCTGTTTAGAAATTATAAAAGTACTCTTTGAATATGAAAACTTGCTTCAATTTCATCACTGGCTCTTTTTGTGGAAAAGAAAAAGAAAAAGAAAATATAAAGAAACCCTTAATTTGGTTGAATTAATTATTTCTGAGAAATATTTTTACTCAGGAAAATTTTCAAAAATATTTACGTTTATACATGTTTTTCAAATATATATGTGTATTAATATAATTATTCCGGCTTTTACCTTTTATATATATATATATATATATATTAATTAGTGCAGTGTCAAAGGGGGCTAGTACTTTCGGGAGTATGATTGACGAACTATAAGTTACTTTCTTGCTATGGACACATGATTATCTTTATTATATTTAAAAAATCATTCAATAGCTAAAGATCAAAACTATAGAAAAACCAAATTTATACTCAAAATTAAAGGACTAATAATAATGCTAATAAGTTTTTTTTTTTTTTTTACTATATTATTTTATATCCTACTTGCATACTCATGTCTAGATTTGTTAGTTTATCAATTCTCCTAAAAGCTTAAACTATTAGGAGGTAAGCCAATAATAGTTTTATATTTCAACACTCATCTTCACGTGTGGGTCAGACAATGGGCAAACAGTGCGGACAAATAATAATTTGAAAGTCCAACACAAATTATAAAAAACTGAAAAACATATTAAAAACCCAACACATGATGATAATTAAGGGGTTCAATAGTGCAATTGTGAGGTTCAAACTCAGGATCTCCCACTTTAGTACCATGTTAGTTTACTAATTCTCACAAACACTTAAGTTGTTAGAAGATGGGTCAACAATTGTTTTATATTTCAACAGGATTGTATTAATTAAACTTAGAGTTTACTAATTACTACTTCAGCCACTACTACAGGCCATGATCGAGATTAGTAAGTAATTGCTTATACATGCCTATAAAGTCTATATATATGTATACTTCAAAAGATTGTTCTTTAAGGTATATATCTGTATATATCTATTTATTAAATATATATCTATATATATATATATTTGAACTTTTATTCTAATTCCTTTCACCTTTTCTGTTTATTAGTGCGACGTTTGGAGGGGCTAGGGCTTCTTGGACTAGTAAGAAAGGCGAATATTATGACGATGAGTAAGTTGCATGTTTACTTATGTATATGTTTAAAATATAGGTGGCGTTTAGTATTGTTTTTATTTATTTTTAAAATGATTTTATTTTTGGTATGAAAGAATAAATGAGAATACCTTATGAATGACACTGAGATTGTTTTTGAAATTGTGTTTTGTTTTTGTTTTTGTTTTTTTAAGAAAAACTGTTTGGTTATGTTTTTAAGTATAAGAAAATGGTGGATTGCGTTTGTGTATGTTACATAAAACACGTGTTAAATTATATAACCTTTAAAATAAAATCAAAAATGAAAAAAAAAAACTTTTAAAAGTTTTTCATTTCCTTCACAAAAACAATTTTTTATTTTTATTTTTCGTTTTCAAAATATTTTAGGAAATGTACGTTTTTATTTTCGCTACTTAAAAGATGTGTGGAAACATTTTAAAAAACACTTGAAAACAAAACCAAACATCACCATAAGCTTCTTTAAATACTAATATCCTCAAAATACATATATTTTTTCTTTTGAGGGAAAAAAAAAAAAAACGTATTTTCATTATCTTTCACTTCATCTTTGCAGGTAACGAATGATTATCTCTCTAAATTAGTGTTCAGATCTAGTCTTCTATGTATATATAAGGAAGAAAATTATTAGCTCTAACAAATTCGTTTGTATAAATTTTACGCGGGATGTTAATTATAAGTTCCTTTGCTTCTTTTCACTTGACAACCCTGTGAAAGGAGCCTTTTAATACATACATAAATTTAACTTGTATTGTTTTAATCTCCAAAATTTTAAAGAAAAATATTTTTTTATTCTACTTATTATTTGTTAAATTCATTATCTATTAGATAACTATTCTTAGGATATTAGAGAAAAAGCATAAGTAAAGTATCAGAGTACCATATATTACAAACCATTTCGTTATTATTATTATTTTTTTTGGTAAATACACATAACTAATGTTTCTTTTTTTTTTTTTAGTTATTCTTAAGCTACAGAATTTTTAAGCGAAGTATTATTCATGCACTCTCTACCTCCACTGTCACATCATATGTCTTGTCTATTCATTGGTTCAGTTGTTCACATGTTTCTTACCTATATTACCTACAACATAAATTTCTTGAATGAGCTTTCACCCAACAAGTACAGATATAAATATTACAATGTATAAATAATTAGCATGACATTTTATAAATTCTTAAGTCTTGCTTTAAAACTTATTGGGCCCCTTGTGTACATACCAAGTGCACGCGACCAATGAGGAGTTAGGGGAGCGACCCTCCAACTGTACCCAAGGCCAGACGTAAATCGTTCATGAATTTTATCTCACATGAGTGGAGATTGGTACGACATTTATCTAATATTTAACATTCATTAGCCTCATGTAATTAGGTAAGTGATCATGCAAATCTGACATGTCACAATATCATTAAAAAAAAAATTTGAATAACATAAATATTAAGGCATCGTAATCATATTCAAGTAATATGCACATAAATCACCACATATGCACAATAATACAACAAACATTTAAAGTTTTATGTTGTAGGTAAGATATGTACTTACAAGAATTCAATAATCTGAGATTTTTCTGTCAGTTGGCCTCGCTCTAGTACACCGTCAGCACTGTGTCCTGATTAAGCCACTCCTGACAGTTAGAATAGTATTTAAAACTAATCATTTTTCTTATGAATATTTCTTTTGTTAGATAATTAACTTTTATTAACCACAATATCAATTTCTTTCTCTTTTCTATCTTTCTTAAATCTTTAATTGCTTGTTTGTAACATATCACAATTTAAATTGGTCTATCTTAAACTTTATGAGATTATGTTAGGTCTCCTATGGCTCATTTAAATTTTTTGTAGCGGACTTAGTCCACATTATGATTTCTTAAGGTTTCAGACCCATTATGATAATCTCATGAGCGAGATCTTCAAAATCTTTTACTAACCACATTCACCACTTGTAAAGGATTCTTAAATCACATAAAATAGAATTTTTGATTTTGATTTATATATATATATATATATTAAAAAAAAACCTTACTGTTTTGCACTTAGTTTACTTTAAATTCTCTATATCTTACTTTTTACTTGAACAATGCAGGAAAATTACCTTTTTAGTATAAAAATAGATCTAAAACAGTTTTATAAACTGTCTGATTTGAATCTTCTAACAGCTTTTTGAAATTTCTGTTTTGACCCCAATCTTTGACAAAATTTTCATTTTAATTCCTATTGGGCTTTCCTTTGTTTTTATTGGTAGACCCCTTGGCCTATAAATAATTTAAGACAAATAAAACAGTTTCTCATTCTGAAACATCCAGTTTATAGATCTTTTTTTTTTTTTGTCCAAAAACATAATTTTGACATTTAAGTTCATCTAGCGTTTCTACTTCATTTTTGGTTCATTTGATATAAAAATTTGACATAACCTACATTTTATATAATGTCATTATGAACTGGAAATTCATGGCTCAAATCTTGGCTTTTAAGTTGTCCGTTTTTGCATTTTGGCCCCAAAAATGAAAATCCTTTCATTATAGTCCCATGTACCAATTTGGATAACATATTTTTTGGGGTTTCTTTGAAAAAAAAAAAAAACAATGGCAATTTACTGCCCTCAATTATTGAAAAATAAAATCACAACTTGTTTGTGTCCTTTTTTCTTTTAACTTCATTTTATCAACTTTTCCAAAAGTGCTTATCTAACACTTTTTCCACATCAAACTTGAACTAATCATTTTCCTATCATATGCATCCTTTTGCAAGAATTTCAAAGTCTAAAATAAAAATAAACTTTTCATACACACACACACACATATCAAACTTTCCACACTAAAATCCATTCATGAGCAACAAACCAACAAAAGTAGTCAACTTTTTATTTACTAAACTACAAACTTTATCAAAAAAGTTTGTTTTTTGCACCATGACCATTGCAATCACATGATATATCATTAGTTTTATTATTATCGATTAAAAAATTCATACCACAACATCAACTAATCATACAAGCATGGAGAGATTTTATAACATGTACATATTCATGATTCCCAAATAGTCCATTAAACCAAGTCCATCAATGAAATAAGTTAATATATTCATCCTTTTTTTTTTTTTTTAAATCACAAAATCAAAATTTCAAAATGAACAAATTTAAATATCTTACCTAGCCTTCTTCAAATTTATATTTAGCTTGATTGCCCCTCCTCGAAAATTCTTTGGTTTCTTGGTAGTGACTAGACAATAGAATTTTCATTTCTTAAAATAGAAATCTCAGAGGACAACACTAAGAAAACATAAAATTTTACAAATTTATTACCTTTTATGACTTCTAGGACACTAAGATTTCTTGAGTAAAAACTTGCTAGAGAACCAAGCTTGAAGATTTGGATGGAGAAAAGAAAAAAAAAAAAAAAATTCCTTTCTTCTCTGTCTCCCGACGTTTCTCTTTTTGGGAAGAATCAAGAGAAATTTGCCTTTCTCTTTCTCCCTGTGTTTAACTTATTTGGAAGACAAACAAACTTTTTTTTTTTTTTTTTAATCTCCCTTTCACTCTGAATTGGATAAATTAAAATTTTTTTTATTTTAAATATTTTACCATCCATTGCATCCGGTTTCTTTTTCCATTTTTTTAATCCTTATCTATTTTAGCCGTACTTATCTAGATATGAGCCATTAGATTAAAATCCATTTAATCTTAGTCCTTCATCTTTAAAGATATTTCTACTTTAGTCCTTATCCTATTTAGAAGTGATTTACAGTATGTTATGATTCAACATGATAAATTTTATACTGAAATTTTTTAACTGTTCAAAAAACTATTGATATTAAAAAATATTTAAACTATTAAAATAAATTTTACTTTTAAAAAAACATAATCTAACTCATATATTAAGCCAACTTGTTTAGCAGTCCAACATCTAATATGAGGACTATCATTATTTTTTTTCTTAATCAGTTTTACAGTTCAAAATTAAATTATAACTATTGTAAATTGATTTAGAAATACTTGTAAGTTCCACTTCTTTACATGATAAAATTGTATAATGGACTTGGCATTCTTTATTGGGATTTTCATAATCATTTTAATCTATTTATGCTGACTCTTTTAAGGCCGTACTAAATATATTACTATCCCTGCTGTTTGAATTAAAACAATTATTTTCATTATAGAGTTCAACTTGATTACTCTCGAATTGTTTTGTTCAAATTTAAATTAGATTATCTACCTAATGTTCCATTGTGCATGATCTGAAGAGATGGAGATTAAAAGAGGCAAAATTCATGTCACGAAAAAAATTGTAGTTAGTGAAATTTTGGGATCATTATACATAAGAGTGTTGAGTGGTATTGGATATATTCTCAACCCAAAAACTAACTCAAGAACTGAGATTTTTTCTTACACTTACAAATTTTCATATATGTTTCTTTCATCATCGATGTATGTAGGATTACCTCAATAATCTCTCCATCACATATTGGGCTGAGTCGAATAACCATAGAATTATTTCACTCGGATTAGGCTGAGGCTTGTTGGTTAATTTGTGTTTAATATCAATGTTGGGTGGTATTGACCTTCCCAAACTCAAAAGCTAGCTCAAGTGAAGGCCCTTAACTTGTAGTTAATAACTTGCTTTACCTCAACAAAGGTAAATACTAATTAAATGATTAACTAATTTAAAATTTTGGATTATTTATGTCAAAAACATATTTTCAAGAAATAAGCACATTTATGAGGATTTGAAGATGTTTTTTCTATAAGATTTGGGTACTTTTAGAATTAAACTTTGGCCTTTGATTTTCAAGAATATGAGATGTTTTATGAGATTTGGTTACTTTTAAAAATTAAACTTAGGCCTTTAACTACATTAATATTCTCATTTATATTTAGATGATTATTTTCAATATATATCTAAATATAAATATAAATATTTTTCATTCAAATCATTCCATTCAGAATGTGAATATCCAAAATGTCGTTTACGTAACAATTTAAATGTTTATATTTCAAATCTTCTACTTAAGTAAAAATAGTAAAATTGCAACCATTTAAATATGTAGAGTAAATAGACTAACCCAATTTAGCAAACCAACTATAAACATTATAAATAAAATTTGCACAATGAACAATTAACATATAAATGATTTGTAAATAACAACTCTATTCTAATCATGTAAGCAAGACAAAATTTATTAAGAAAGTGGAAAAATTCAAACTCATAATTTTTTTGGCACTGATAAATCATTTGAGGCCTCACCTTATTTATTGATTTGAGTTAAAATTGATTGATTTTTTAAAAATTAATTAAAATTTTTATTTATTTTTTATAAAAAAATAAAAACTGAGATATAAATTTTTGAGTTATTAATGGAGAACCAAACATGGCTAAACCTATGGAATATTCAAGATAATGATGCCACGTTTAATAATTTCTCAAAATAAGGGCCCGTTTGTCCGCTCAATTAGTAGCCCGGATGACTTTCTTGTTATCTTTCCTCTCTCTCTCTCTCTCTTTCACACGCACACCGTTCTCTCTCTTCTTCTTTCTCTAACCTCCATGGAAACCAAAATTAAAAGCTTCATCAGTTCTTTCCCACACGGATTTGACTGGGTGACTTGAAGTCAAAAGTGACTCAAGAAGAATTATGGGTTTTTCTTTAGATTTCACGTTGTGAGTCTTTCTTCACCATTTCTGAATCTCTTTTTGAAAATTTTTTTTACATGGGTATTTGGTTTTGAATTGAAATTGCATGTCCAACAGGGAGGGTTTCTCCCAAAAACTGAAATTTTTCTTAAAAATTCCTTTTGTCATATTGATCGGATGAAATCCCCTTCTTGTTATGTTGATTTTCCTGAAAAACCATTGCAGTTCTTAGTGCCGGTTTGGATAATAGTTTGGAGTTAGAGTTTTGGATTTTTTTTTTTTTGAAAAAAAAAAAAAAAAAAACTGAGACGAGTGAATATTTGGAAAATGTGTGATCAGTTAAAATGTGAGTTGACATGATATTTGAAAAATATAAAAACTTGAAAAGATTTTTTGACGGGTAATATAGATTATTATTATTATTATTATTATTTTTCTTGTATTGTGAACGTTTATTAGAAATAATCATTTCATTATGATTTAAAATAAGAAAATTATGGACTTTTGTTGTTTGAGTTTAATGAAAATCGAAGACAGAGAAAAAGAGAGGTGGATTTGTAGTTCAGTTGTCAAACCAAACAATATTTGGAAATGAATAGTCGAAAATGAGGTGGGAGCCGGTTATCCAAACGAGCCCTTAGTTCTTGGTTATGATATTCTTGTTAATATGAAATGATTAATTGTCTTTTTGATTTTCCTCGTTTTGTTCGAGTCACAGAAGCTCTGTGATTTATGCTATTTGGCACATGGGCTAAACCCATGTAATTTAATTCAAATGGGATTTTCCATTTTTTAAGCTCAAACCACGCTCACTTTTTTTTTTTTTTTTTTAAACTTTCCAAACACTATGCTTGTTCAATTTCTCAGTTCGAGTTGGATTACATGGGTTTGAGCCAAATGGACTCTAGTTTTTGATAGTCTATATTGAGATTTGTTCATGAGGTTTGCATCTAATTTGAAGTTTCCATCTGATTGATTCTGAATATTTTGATTTAAAGCGGAAAATTTTTTAGGAAGGATTTAATTAAAGAATTTTCTAAGGCTTGACTGCTTAGGTTGATCTCTGTTTTAATGTTGGATTTTTGTTCAATCCTCTGTTTATATGGGATTCGAGTTCACATTTATGCTAAAGTTGTGTATGAGGTTGGAAATGGTAAAGTGAAAACACCTTTAGATGTTTGTTTTGGTCTAGTGTTTCCTTCTCGTTTGAATAAATAGTGGATGGTTGTTTCATCTTATCCGTTTTCTAAGACGTTGCAAGACCTTTAAGCTTTATGCCTCGAGTTAGGTTTTGTCCTTCCTCTAGTGAGGCTTTAGTATACTCTTTCATCTCGCCATATGATTTTCATTACATATTTTGGTAACTATAAATATAACATAAGATTTTAAATTAGGATTATATACGTAAGTAATGGAACATGCATAGTTGTAAGAGAGTCAAATGAAAAAGCTATCACAACTTTTATGCATAGAGCTAGGAAAGACAACTTGATACTTGCTACCAAATGAATAAGCAAGCATGGCAGAGGATATAGTAGGCGTTGTTAAAGACAGGCTGCTTTCGTTACTGAGAGAAGAAGCAAGCTTGTTGAGAGATGTCGCCAAAGAAGTTGCAGAAATTGCGAATGAGTTGGAGGACATCCACTCTGTTCTGAAAGATGCTGAGAAAAAGGCAGAAACCGAAGGAGATGATGTGAGCTATGGTGTTAAAGCATGGGTACAAGAACTACGGGAAGTTGCATTTGAAGTAGAAGATGTTGTTACAGAATACACACATCACATGGAACGGCGGCAGCCATATCCTTATCAGTGGGGGTCTCGTGAATTTCTTCGACAAATTGCTTGCTTTTTATTCTTTTTCTGCTCAAGACTAAAACGACGCCATGACTTGGCCTGGCAGATACAGGACATTAAAGTGAGGCTTATTAGAATCCATGAGCGAAGTAAAACATATGGTTTTATAAATTCCATTCAGCAAGGATCTACAAGTTCCGATAACCTGAATGTCGTTACTTCGTATGACCCTCGAAGATCTTCCCGTTACATTCACGAAGACCGACTTGTGGGTATTGAATCTGCTAGAGATAGTTTGGTTGGTGTTTTGTTGGGTGAATCATCCCAACGCATGGTCATCCCAGTTGTTGGCATGGGAGGATTGGGGAAGGCCACTCTTGTCCAGCAAGTCTATAACCATGTGCAAGGAAGGTTTCCGTGTCACGCATGGGTTCAAGTGCCTCGACCATACAGGAGAGACGAGATACTAAGAACATTGATCAGTGAGCTTTTTGAGTCAACTAAATCATTTGTTCCATGTGACGTTGATACAATGGTTGAGGGAAAACTCACAAATATGTTGAGACAGATCTTGAAACAGAAAAGGTATCTTGTCATCTTTGACGATGTTTGGAAGGAGGATTTTTGGGGCGAGATAGAACATGCCTTAGTTGATGATAATGTTGGTGGAAGAATAATGATAACAACACGAAATATGCATGTAGCGGAGTTTTGCGGAACGTTATCCTCTGTCCATATCCACCAGATGCAGCCTTTGCCATTAGAAAAGGCTTGGGAACTCTTTTGTAAGAAGTCTTTCAGATCCGAGGGTTGCTGTCCTAAGGAATTAGAGAAGTTTTCTGGTGAGATTGTTGAAAGATGCGAAGGCCTACCTCTTGCAATAGTAGTTATTGCTGGTCTTCTATCAACAAAAAACAAGACCGTCAATGTGTGGCGAAAATTCCATGCCAGCCTCAGTTCAAAGTTGGAGAATAATGGTCAACTAGCAAGTATAACAAAAATTCTATTATTCAGTTATAATGAGTTACCTTACTACCTCAAGTCTTGCCTTTTGTACTTTGGGATGTTTCCACAGCACCATTCAATAAGGCGTGGAAGGTTAACTAGACAATGGATAGCGAGGGGATTTGTGAAAGCAGCGGAGGATAAGACATCAGAAGAAGTTGCAAAAGAGTATATGCATGAGCTAATAATTAGAAGCTTGGTTGAAGCATCATCCCTTGGCGTGACTGGAAAAGTTAAAGAATGCTGTGTCCATGATCTTTATCATGATATGATTCTCAAGAAGGCAAAGGAAGTAAGTCATTGTCAGGTTTTCTTGGGAAGTACCAAATCAGAATTTAGAGGAATCGCTCGATCTCTGTCAATCATGATCAATAGCTCAAACGATGATTTGCAGGGAAATAAATTTTCTCACGCTCATTCTGTTATTGTTTTTCGAGAAGATGAGGCACTTAATTCTGTTGTTCCTGTATTTGTGACCAATTTCAAGTTCTTAAAAGTACTAGATCTTGAAGATGCTCCACGTCTAGGTCACCTGCCTGAAGATATCGGAAACTTATTTGACTTGAGATACTTGAGTGTGCGGGGAACAAAAGTGAAGACGCTTCCAAGGTCCATGGAGAAGTTGGTAAACTTGGAGACGTTGGATCTAAGGAAATCACTCGTCGACAATATACCGGCTGACTTGATCAACAGGCTTTCTAAGTTGAGAAATCTTTATGCTGAGAGAATTGAACGTGCAGATATGCAACCTTTTAGAGTTGAGCTCCAAGGAATAAAAGTGGTCGGTGGGATTGGGTGCTTAAAAATTTTGCAAAAGTTGTTTTATATCGAGGCTGATGGTGAGGGGGTTGATGTTCTATTTGAAGAACTGAGAAACTTAATGCAGTTGAGGTCTTTAGGGATTGTTAGACTGAGAAACGAAGACGGAAGGGCTCTATGTGGCTGTATTGAGAAGATGGAACAACTTGAATCTCTAATTATAGCCTCGACAAGTGAAAAGGAGTTCATTGATTTAACATGCATATCTTCGTCCCCTCAAATTCTTGAGCGTCTTCACTTGCGTGGGCGTCTATGGTAATTACCCGAATGGTTTGCACAACTTCGGAATATAGTCAAGATAAAGCTTGCTTATTCAATGTTGGAGGATGATCCCCTAGAAGTCCTTCAGAATATGCATGGTCTTTTGCAGCTTTGCATGTATCACGATTCATATGTGGGCGAGCAACTTTACTTCAAGAAAGGAGTGTTTCCAAGACTAAAGCAGCTCTTCCTCTCGGATTTGAGCAGACTGCGCTCGTTGATAATAGAGGAAACAGCATTGCCTGTGCTTGAAGACCTATATATCGGGCCTTGTCCTCAAATGAAAAAGCTGCCATCGGGATTACAGCATTTGAAGAATCTTAAAGATATTTTTTTCAACAAAATGCCGACAGAATTGATGACATCACAAGACTTTCATATCGTTCTTCATGTTCTGCGAATCGTATTTTGTTTTATAGATGACCAAGGACTGGATGAGTTCGTCATTCTGCATAGGCCCCAAATATTAGATTTTATGCAAGGTAAGTACTGGGCCAGTACTCTCATGACCGTTGCTTTCTTATTTTGCCATGATAAAGCGAACTATGCAGGCTTAATCAAACAAGGAACTAGTTTTTATCGCGTTCGTGTTTACTGATAAATACCATGAAATTAAAAATATAAATTCTCGTGTAGGAAGTAAGGGATAAAATGTATTTTTTTTTTTTTCAAAATAATAACTTATTAGGGGTAGAAAAAATATGACTAATGTATCTTTTCCTTCTGTACTTACCGTATTTACTGTACCTGATAAAAGTCTCCAACACGATTATGTAAACAGAGATCAAGGAAGAGCAAGGGCAAGCCGGTATGTTGGGAGTATTTTAGGCGAACATCAAGTTCGGTAAGTTGCTTATAACATGCCTGCATGGATTTGTTTAATTTAGAATACTATTCTTGAGATGTAATCTTTTTCTAAGATATTTACCCTCTTTTTCTGTTCATCAAGGCCAAGATCACGAGTAATTTGCTTGTATACTTGTGTACGCATTAGAAAAAGTTTCTTCCATCTCTAGATATTTATTTCCCAAAAATATGTAGAAATGTGTGTGTTTTTTAATTTTTTAATTTTTAATTTTTTTAATTTCGGAAATAACATTCTTGTTAGCATTCAATTTATCTTGTGCAATCATTGAAGCAGTTCGGTTAATTTCTAAATTTTAGCTGGGATTCAATTTTGTTCGAAGCGGATTCTCTGTTTGTAATCTTCTCAATTGTCTCTTGTTGGATGTTCCTTGGCAGTCACGTTCTGATTCGGCTATGGCTACTTATTGTTAGAAAGATCACCTTCAAGGTTTCTCGTATTTACAAAGAGGATAATCAAGTCGCGGATAAATAATCTTCTGTTTGCATTTCATCAATCTCAATTTTGGTGGCGGAGCTCTACACCAGAATTTGTTCGGCCTTATCTTGCTCGGAACGGTGTGGGTCTACCTGTCTTTCCGGTACAAATAATTGCACTGATCGTGTACTCCTTTTCTCCTTATTTGCGTTTTTCCCATTGTGTTTTATTTCATTTTAGGGTTTTCATTAGATTTTTCAATCTCTTGTTTGAGATTCGTCTCTGTTTCTTTCTGTTTTATTTTCAGCATCCTCGGAACATTTTACTTCTTAACGTTTGTGCTAACGTAATGACTCCTGTGTAAATACACCTAGTGGCTAAATAAGAAAACAAAGTAACAATAATCATCATGTCAAAACCATAAATTAAAAATACGTTCACAATGATAACATTTGTAGTAGCAGCTAAAGAGGCCTTAACGATCTCCGAAGCCAAATGTTCACGTAGGTTAGCGATCCACTGCTGTCCGCTGCCATGACATCCCTCCTATTCTTTGGCCCCGCATTGAACGGCTTCCTCGGATACAATACCAAACGATACCAAACCTATGGTCTAATTGTTCAAAACACAACTGATAGTCGTTCCTGCTACATTCATGAAAATATGCTTGTTGGTGTTCCATGCACAATCATCCTGGTGGTCGGCATGGAAGGATCAGGGAAGACCGCTCTTTCTCAACAAGTTGACAACCATTTACAATGAAGTTTTCAATGTCGTGCGTGGGTTGAAGTGCCTCAGCCTTAAAAAAGGGATGAGATATCAAGGACATTGCTAATTGAGTTTTTCAAGTCCACCAACGCATCTGCGCTTGCGAAATTCAAACAATGAGTAAAAAAGAACTCACAAACAAGTTGAGAGTACTCGAAAGGAAAGAAGCATCCTATAATCTTATTATGTTTGGAAGGGAGATTTTTGGGGCGATATAGAACACATCTTAATTGATGATAACGTTGGCAGAAGAAAACGATCACCACACGAGACAAGCAAGTGGCGATGTGTTTTGTGGAAGTTTGTCCTATATCCATATCCATGAGATATGCAACATTTGCCTATAGAAAAAGGCTTGGGATCGATTCTATTGTAAGACGTCTTTCAGACCCGAGGGATTATGTGCCTAGCAATCGAAGAAGATTTCCGGTGACATTGTTGAAAGATGCGATGGTCTAGCTCTTGCATTTGTAGTTATAGCTGGTCTTCGATTAAAAAAAAAAAAAAAACACAATATCGTCCTCAGTGAGTGGCGAAGATTCCATGCTAGCCTTAGTTCCGAGTTGGATAATAACGTTCAGCTAGAATGCATAACAAAAATTCTGTCCCTCCATTATCACGAGTTGCTTTACTACCTTAAAACTTACCTTTTTTACTTTGTGATGATTCAACGTCGCCATTCTATAAGGAACAGAAGGTTAAGATTAGGGTTTTGTCAAAGCAGTGGCGGCGGGTAAGATTAGAAGAAGTTGCAAAAAGAATATTATGAATGAGTTAGAAAATAGAAGCTTGGTTGAAGAATCGGACCTTGACGTGACTGGAAAACCTTATGAATGTCATGTTCATGATCTTCTACATTATATATATATATATATATATATTAATCAGGTTTTGCCTCGTGTTGGGAATTAGTTCGTAACCTAATTCAAAATAATACCGAGAGCAAATAAGTGGAAGAAAAACAAATCCACAAAACACACTAAGAATTTTTACACAGGTTTATCAAATAGATGACTACTTCATGTTAATTTTTGTCATTATAGATTTCACTATTATGATGATATAGTTTTTTTCTACTAGAGATTCACACACACAGTCTTCATGATTGTATTTACCTCTCTTACAACTTTTTTTTTTTAAATATATTTTTAAGACCGCTCTAATAATTACACAATAACATGGCCTCCCTTTAACATAGAAAAAATTACAGCATTTCCTCATAGGCCATTGATTAGACTCCACAGCTTAACATCTCGAGGTGCCGATGAGTCAAAATTTAGAGGAATCTCTAGATGTTTGTTACTCATGATCAGTAGCTCTAATGTTTATTTGTTTGGATATTTGCATTCTCTCACGTCCATTCTTCTGTTGTTTTCGGGAAGATGGGACACTGAATTCTATTATGCTCATATTTTCAATAAATTATTTCAAGTTCTTAAAAAAGTTCTTGATATCAAGTTCTTACAAGTGTTTGTCTTGAGATACTTAAGTGTGCGGGGGACAGAGATCTCCGTACTTCCAATGTCCGTACTTATTTGTAATATATATATATATATATATATATATTTTTTTTTTTTCTATTGTTGTCCATTTAACAAAAAAATGTTTTAATGTACCTGTTGATTTCTGTCTTCATAATTTATATAAAAAATATATTTAGCAGTTGCAATCCAATCAACTAATAGGAGATAATATATCAATTATTAAAGGATGATCTAAGATTGTCTCTTCAAACACATCTCTAGATTATTATCTTAATTATAATAACTTTACATAACTACGAAGGCTAAAATAACCAAATAAACAATAACAGAGAGCAAAATATATAAAAATAGGTATTTGAGAGATGGTTTCCACAGTTTTGTCATTATCTTTATTTATTTTAACACAAAAAAAAAAAAAAAAAAAAGACGAAACAAAAATATTAGAAAATATTTATTAGTTGGTCCTATCAATTGAGATGAGACAAGCCCCGCCGCCTTTATTGAATTTGACACAGCACATGATCAAGATGACCAATTAGCACCCAAAATCTGTGGTTCACAGTTGACGACCAAAGTGTTATAAGAAATACTCGGAAGATTTTTCATTTTTCTCACCAATTGATCTCGGGTCATTTCTCTTAATCTTCTGCACCGGTAACCTTCCCAGCCTTTGCAATAGATCCAAGTCTTCAGAACTTTTGAAGAATAGTAAAAAGGTAATACATATTGCATATGTAATGTAGATTGTGTGTGTGTGTGAGTGTATATTTATATATATATATATAAATATATTGCATATGTATTTCAGAGAGTATTTGTTCTAATTCTTACTTTTAATTTGAAAGTCATTTGATTGAAGAACTTATTTTTCGCATAAGAAGGATTAGTGTAAAAATGTTTCCTACTACCTCTTCTTCTTGAAAAATCCAGCAATTAATAATTTCCAAAGTATAACAATTGGAACTTGAATTCTTTCGTTATAAGGGCAATAAATTTTAAGAGAGGGGGGGGGGGGGGTGGGGGGGGGGGGGGGGGGGGTGGGGTGGGTGGGGAGTGATTAAAGGTTCCTTATTGCAAATTTAGGAAAGTATTTCATGCTGTACATATCATAGTTATATCCAGAGGAATTGGGTAAGAAGATGATGAAAAAATACATCTTGATTAATTAATTTAAACTAAAGAAAATCATGATGGAGTACTGCTGGTTAAGAAGGGCAAATGAAAAACAAGCTGTTCTCAATGTTAGCATGGCAGACGTTGCAGTATGCGTTGCTAAATAGAAGCTGTTTTTATTAGGGGCCTAATAACTACCACAAAAATTTAATTATATTCAATAATAATTATTATCATATTACAATTGTAGATAAAGTTTCAAATTTAAGGGGCTTTATTTTGTAATTTGGGGTTCAAGATTTAACTTTCAAATTTTAAGTGGGCTTAATGTAATTTGTTCTACATAAAATTCTATTATGTCAATTATTTTATTTTCTTTTTCCTTTTGTTGAACAAAAAAAAAAAAAAAAAAAAAAGAGAACATTGTTCGGAAATTACCCAAGTAATATAACATGTAGTTTCAAGAAAACACTAATGAATAAAGATTTGTCAACTTTTATGCAGAGAGCTACTACCAAATAAAGGAAGCAAGCATGGCGGAGGTTGTAGTAGGCCAAGTCATAGACAAGCTGCTCTCATTGTTGACAGAAGAAGCGAGATTGTTGACAGAAGTTGACGACGAAGTTATGGAAATGGCACGTGAATTGGGGAGCATCCTCTCTGTCCTAAAGGATGCTGATAAGAGGGCAGAAACCGAAGAAGACGGCGTAAGTGATGGCGTTAAATCGTGGGTGCAAGACCTACGGGAAGTTGCATTTCATGTAGAAGATGTTGTCACCGACTACACGCATCACATGGCTGAGCAGCCACGTTCCGACAATAAACGGAGTTTTGTTGAACATGTCCGAGAAATTTCTTGCTTTAAACCTTTCCCCTGCTCAAGCATAAATCGACGCCATGACTTGGCTCGGCAGATACAAAACATCAAAATGAGGCTAACTAGAGTCCTTGAAAGAAGCAAATCATACGGCTCTATGATTAATTCCGTTCAGCAAGCCGGGTCTACAAGTAATGCTACTCAACGTGTCGTTACTTCGTATGACCCTCGAGGGGCTTCACGTTACCTTCGTGAAGATGAGCTTGTGGGTATTGAAGTTGCTAGAGATAGATTGGTTGGTGTTTTATAAGATGAGTCGTCGCAACGTACTGTCATCCCAGTGGTCGGCATGGGAGGATCGGGGAAGTCCACTCTTACCCACCAAGTTTATGATCTTGTGAAAGTAAAGTTTCAGTGTCATGCGTGGGTTGAAGTGCCTCGACAATGCAGAAGAGAGGAGCTTCTGAGGATATTGATAAGAGAGCTTTTCGAGTCAACAAAGGTATCTGTACCTAGTGAAATTAATGCAATGGATGGAGGAAAACTCACAGATAAATTGAGAGAGTATTTGAAAGAAAAGAAGTATCTTGTCGTGTTCGATGACGTTTGGAATGAAGAATTTTGGGGCGATATAGAACACGCTTTAAGTGATGATAAAGTTGGAGGAAGAATAATGATCACGACGCGAAATATGCAAGTTGCAAAATTTTGTGAAAGTTTTTCCTCTGTCCATATTCACGAGATGCAGCATTTGCCGGTAGAAAAGGCTTGGGAACTCTTTTGTAAAAGGACTTTCAGTCCTGGAGGCTGCTGTCCTAAGGAATTAGAGAAGATCTCGGGTGATATTGTTGAAAGATGCGAAGGTCTGCCTCTTGCAATTGTGGTTATAGCTGGTCTTCTATCAAGAAAAAACAAGACCATCCATGAGTGGCAAAGATTCCATGCTAGCCTCAGTTCGGAGTTGAAGAATAATGTTCAACTGAGAAGTATTACAAAAATTCTGTCCCTCAGTTATTACGACTTGCCTTACAACCTCAAATCTTGCCTTTTGTACTTTGGCATGTTTCCTCGGGGTCACTCTATAAGGAACGGAAGATTGATTAGACAGTGGATAGCAGAGGGGTTTATCAAAGCAGTCGAGGACAAGACATTAGAAGATGTTGCACAACAATACATGAATGAGCTGATAAATAGAAGCTTGGTTGAAGTGTCAGAATCTGATGTGACTGGGAAAGCTAGGGAGTGTCGTGTTCATGATCTTTTGCATGAGATCATTCTCACGAAGAAGGAGGAAGTATGTTTTTGTCAAGTTTGGTCGGGAAGTACTACTACATCAAAGTTTCGAGGAACTACTCGCCGTCTATCAATCAAGATCAATAGCTCAACGGATGATTTGCACGGCATTAAATTTCCTCACGCCCATTCGGCTATCTTTTTTTGTGAAGATGAGACAGTCAACAATATTGTGCCCGTATTCGTGACAAATTTCAAGTTCTTAAAAGTACTCGATTTTGAAGATGCTCCATGTCTAGATCATCTTCCCGAAGAGATTGGAAGGTTGTTTGACTTGAGATATTTGAGTGTTCGGGGCACAAAATTGAAGGTTCTTCCAAAGGCCATTTCGAAGTTAGAAAACTTAGAGACGTTGGATCTAAGAAAATCATTTGTATGCGAGCTACCGGCTGACTTGATCAAAGGGCTTTGTAAGTTGAGGAACTTTTATGCTTTGAATACTAAACACGAGGACGAAGGAGTTTTTGGGCGAGGCTGGCGAGGAATAAAAGTGGTGGGAGGAATTGGGTTCTTAAAAGCTTTGCAAAAGTTACTTTTAATTGAAGTTGGCCATGAAGGGGTTGATGATCTGTTCAAAGAATTGAGTAACCTGACACAGTTGAGGACGTTGGGAATTTATCTTGGGGTGAGAAGTAAGGACTGGTGGTCTGTGTGTGGATGTATTGAGAAGATGCAACTGCTTGAATCTTTATTTGTATCCTCATCAAGTGAAAATGAGATCATTGATTTGGAATCCATGTCATCACCCCCTAAGTTTCTTCGGAATATTAACTTAGTAGGTCGTCAAAAGAAATTACCAGAATGGTTTACACATCTTCAAAGTACTCTAGTCAAGCTAAGGCTTCAGTATTCAATGTTGGAAGATGATCCCCTTGAAGTCCTTCAGAATATGCACAATCTTTTGCACCTTCAGATCAGTAACAATGCATATGTTGGTGAGCAACTTTGCTTTAAGGACGGAATGTTTCCAAAACTAAAGAAGCTCCATCTCATACACTTGAGTAGACTGCGGTCACTGATAACAGAGGAAACTGCATTGCCTATGCTTGAAGAACTATGGGTTGGTCCTTGTCCTGAAATGAAAGATTTGCCTTCTGGATTACAACATCTGAAGAAGCTTAAAACCCTTGTGTTTAACCTATTTACACTGGAATTCATATTCTTTCAAAATTTTCAAACCGTTAGTCATGTCCCACTGGTTGGATTCATTTACAAAGACGTTGAAGGAGAAATTGAGTGGATCACTCTGCCAGATATCCTCAGTCATCAACAAGAGTGGATACAAGGTATACGTCCTGAGCCTCCTACCTTATGTTTCTTTTTTTAGTTTTTCATTTTTAAATCTTCATGGCTTTCACAATGCATTCCGAAACAATATATATCTATGCTTAAGTTTCTCTGATCCTGCTAAATATAACCTCATATAATTTTTCCGAAGCAGAGGATGAGGAAGAGAAAGAGGAAGCTACTTGTGGGACTACTATACATGAAAAGACGGATCAACAAGTGATTGCTTTTAACTTGCCGTTATAGTGATCTTGTCTACTTTAAAATGCTGTTCTTGAGGGGCGTGTATGTGTGCGTATATATGAAAGTACTTATATTGTTGCTTCTTTCACCGTTCATGTTGATTAAGTGCAACGTCAGTGGGAGCTACTACTTCTTCGACTAGTAAGAAAGCCGAAGATCATGAGTAAGTTGTTTGTTTACTTTGATGAACAATAATCTTGTACAAATTATAATTTCTATTTGAGGAAAAAAAAAATTCTTTTTATATTTCCTTTTATATTTGCAGGTAATTGAATAATTGAGTATGCTTAAAGTACTCAAATCTGATTTCCTATGTATTCATGCAGAAGTTTTTTTGCTCTTGGTTTGTATTCAAGGATAATTGTGATGTTATTTATTATATTCGCGACTTCCAGTTTCTTTGGAGGATTATTTTATCCACCATGAATTGCTTGCTGAACTTGTAAGTTAAATTACGAACTTTTATTTTATTTAGTTTTTTTATTTTTTTGCTGAATAAATTATGAACCTGTTGAATGATCATACTATTTATTCATTTTCCACTCTATTTTTCTCCCGTAGTTAATTTAGATTTAGATTACGATTTTCTTTTTAGTACTCGACAGCCTCTGTTTTTCACTCTATTCACTACTCGTACATCCTCTGTTTTTTTCACTCTGTTTCTCTCCACTTCAATCGTTCTTCACTCTGCTTTTGAGCATAGAAAGCTTAATATGCCTACTTTCATTACCCAAAATTTTGTTAAATTGTGGAGCCGGATTAATGCCCTATCAAGAAACATCTTACTCAAAAATAGTGTGCGAAGCGGATCTACCTAATAAAGGGTACGTATTTTGGGGATTTCACATGTAATTTCCGTTTTCCTTGGCTTTCTTTATAAAAGAAGACACTGTAGTTAGGTTTAATTATTAGTAGATGTTAGAGAAAATGCAGGGCATGTTAGGATATGAATTTTTTATGTAAACTTTTTATCATCATAGTAAAATACTATAGCAGCTGAAACAAAACGTAGTTTCACATTAAATCGAACCTGTATAAAAATTCTTGGTGTGTTTGTACGTTTTATTTTCTTCGGTTGGTTTGCTCTCAATGACATTGAATTAGGTTGCGACCTAATTCTCAACAAATTTAAGTTTCAAAATCAAAGTATTGAAAGAGAAAACAAGATTGTAATCAATAGTGCTCACGGTGTTTGACATTTTCAAAATCTTTCCAAAAGAAGCTCGACCTCAAAATGACAGATGTGCAGATTAACAAGTACCCGTTACATACCTATTAAATAAAATATTCTCTCGATCAAACAGTAAAATAAATAAATAAATAAATAAAAATATATTTCCCTTCATTAGTATATTAATACGCTTTTCAATGATTTGAATTATTCACCCTTTCACCATTTTCACTCCAATTAGCACTCTTTGCTTACTGAATGTTATTCTGCATTAAAGATCATAATTTTGATCATGGCGTTTATGAATATTTTCCATTTTTCTATGAACTACAAAGTTTAACTACGTTTGCATCGTCACAAAGTTTTTTTTTTTTTTTTTTTTTTTTTTTACACAGTAGCCTAGAAAATTATTAAAATAAGAAATTGTTTCGATCTTTGTATTCCAATGCCAAAGGAATTTTTTTTCCCCCTCTTTAGGTTCACATAGGTCGACTCAAGCAAACGACAATGAGATTTTGTAACTAACACTTCATTTTCCAATTGTTAAAATTAGATTCATGATTGTCTTTTCTCAACTTTTTTCTTTCAATGAAGAGAAGTTGCAACTAGCATTAGGGGAATTTACATTGCCTTTCTTGAACTTAAAAACAAGAATCTGCCCTACAAATATAAAATTCAATAAATAAACCAAACCAATGTTCACTAAAAGAATGTCAATTTTTCGATTGAGATTGTAGTATACGTTCAGTGCATGATGGAGCAAAGAACATTCTTAGCATTCTGAAACTGAAAAAAAAAAAAAAAAAAAAAAATTAAAAGCTCGGTAGAAGGACAACGAAAAAAAAAAGAAAAAAGAAAAAAGAAAAAGAATCTCTTGAATGAGTGATGAAGAAAAGAATCAGTGCTATTTTATAAAGAAGCAAGGCATAAAAGCAATGAACACAATATTTTCTAAAGTAAAACAATCTCCATCAGATCCTTGTTTCTTCGATTCCATTTTTCAAATTCTTGTTCCTTAGTTTCCTGATGATATCTCATCCTACTCTACACACCTAAAGAAATTCAAATGGTAAGTTAACTTTCAAATCAAGTTACAATATTCCACATTTAAATTCCAAGTTCTATCTATTTTTTCCCCCCCTTCCCACCTTCCCACCCCCCCCCCCCCCCCCCCCCCCCCCCCCCCACCGATAAGGTATTTTCTCTTCAGTAATATTTTCAATCTTATGCGTGGGCGATTTTGAGATACGACCAGTCTTTCACCAGATCCAAGTCTTCAAAACTTCCGAAAGGGGTGAGCTTCCGAAACTTCCAACACTTTATTTGTTTTTATTTGTTTGTTGTATTTTTTTTAATTTTTAAAAAAGGTGTTTAATGAATAAAACGTGCAATAGAAGGATGTTACCCACACATTTTTTTTACCACTTTCAAAACAAATTTAAAAGTATTTTTATTAGGGGGCCAAGAAAAGTCGTTTTTTTTATTATGTATTTTTT